>JAJPUD010002645.1:0-31028 GCA_023553655.1 Myrmecobius fasciatus
AAAAAAACTAAGGCATAGAAAGATTTGATGACTAACCTAGAGCTAGAAGGGATCTGAGACAGGATTTAAGTTCAGGTCTTTCTGACTCCAAGTCTACCTAATGCTCCATCCATTACTCCATCTTTTTCCTTTTTGGTATTTCTCACATTTCTCTACTCATTCAGATGCAGACTTTAGATGTCCTTTAGATCTTGACATTATAGTTATTATTGTGCTTTTTCTGTATTACCTTCCTTACATCTCAACTCTTTTCTTTTCTGTGGAAACTATGTTTTTCCTCCTAGAACTGCCAGTAAAGAAAAGCTAATTATCAGATACAATTGCAGAAGTTCAGCCTGAAATATCAGCTTGTTTGAGTTTTCAAGCGAAGAAATCCAAACTATCAAAAGCCATATGAAAAAATTCTCCATCATTAATCATTAGAGAAATTGGAATTAAGACAAATCCAAAGTTCTACCTCATATCATCAGATTAACAAAAATGATTTTTTTTAAAAGTGATAAATATTGGAGTAACTGTAGGAAAACAAGCATATACTGCATTATTGGCAGTGCTGTAAATTGGTTTAGCCATTTTGCAAAGCAATCTGGAACAAAAGTCACTAAAATATTCCTTGACTTAGATATACCAAGACCAAGAATATACCCTAAAGGAAAATGATCCATATGCACAAAAATATTTATAGCAACAATTTTTGTGACTACAAAAAACTGGAAAACAAGATAGTGTCCATCAATTGGGAAATGGAATACTATTGTGCGATGAAACAGATGATTTCAGATAAACCTGAGAAGAGTAGTATAAAGTAATACAGAATAAAGTAAGCAAAACTAATTTATACTGTAACAATATGATAAAAACAAACAATTTTAATAGAGTTAAGAACTTTGACCACTGCAGTGACCAACCTGATTCCAGAGAACTGAAGAATTGTGCTTCTCACCACCTGACAGCAAATGTGAGGGATTCAAGAGAAAGTGAGAGGCGTTTTTGGACATGGACAATGGGAAATTTCTTTTGCTTGGCTATATGTTTGTTACAAGAAGCTTTGTTTTTCCTTTTCTATTTTATTCAGTCATGGAAAAAGGCAGGCAGGAGAAAAATAAATAATTAATTAACAAAAAGAAAAAAGTATTTGTGTTTTCAGACAGTTTACTGGATGATCTTAACTTATACACAATCAAGTAAATCTCCCAGAGAAAGTTTCAGAATACCTATAGGCTATCAGGGAATGGAGTTACTGGAAAGAAGGCTTCACAGGGTTCCTGAAATCAGGCTACCTAGCAATTTCTTACCCTTTTTGAATATAACTCTCTTACCTGTACTTGTATTAGTAAACTATAATTTTTTGGTTTTGGTATATGATTATCGATGTATGGGATTACTAATAAAGACACTTCTACTAATACAAATCTGCAATTACTCTGCAATTTAATTAGAAAACCCCCTGGAACAATGATCCCCAGAGTCACAACCAGTATCTATCAGAGATAGGAGCTGAATGTAGCTTTCTGACTTCCAAGACCAATGCTCTAGGGACTGATAATTGAGATTAAAAAACATTCTAAAATAACTTGTACCTTCTCTTAGATATCATATTAAACTCTCAGTCATGGGTTTAGACCTCCTCTCTTAACTAAGGAGAAAATTTTAAATTAGGAAATCAAATTAATTTGCATTGAATGCATTTAATAATAACTTTCATTTGTAAGTATTGGGTACATGCATGTGGTTCAATCATGTCCAACTCTTCCTGACCCCATGTGGGATTTTTTTGGCCAAAATACTGGAGTGGTTTGCCATTTACTTCTCCAAGCCACTTTATGGATGAGCAAACCAAGGCAAACAGGGTTAAGTGATTTGCCCAGGGTCACTCAGCTAGTAAGTGTTTTAAGGACAGATTTGAACTCATAAAGATGATTCCAAGCTTAGTGCACACTTAGCTACATACAGATACCCACATAGAACAGGTACCTAAAAGTTTTTATTGATTGATTGAGATATAATATACATATACATATCTGTATGTGCATTCATATGTACATAGCAATTTATGCTTCTGGAAGAATTTCCACATGGTATTACTTCTTTATTTTTTGCATGAGCTCCAACCACCAGCAATAAGATAAAAATTAGTCAAATGGAATAAGATACCTCCCAACCAACTCATCACTCTTTTATCTTGAGGCAACTAGTATAAATAGTCTGGTTATCTTTAAAATAAAATCACAATAAGTTAGAGATTATGACAGATTTCTTTTTCCAGACAATTTTTCACTGACAGCAAGTGACTCTACCTGTCTGAAACTGTTTCCTCATTGTAAAGAGGAAAGTTGGACAAGGATAACAGATTCAGTGCTGTAAGGAATTTTGGACATTATCTAATCCAACACCTTCATTTTACAAATGAGGAAATAGGGCCCAGAAAGGAAAACAAAATTGCCCAACATCACACAAGCAGTTAAGTAGCAGACTTGGGACTACAAGCCAGCAGTTCCTCTGATTGCAAATCCAATCACTAATCACATTACAATACTTGAAATGATTTCTAAGCTCACATTCCAAACTATCATTCTATAATGTGATCATGTAAAGATATTTACTTTAGTTTTGAGTTATTTTAGAAGTGGATTACTTGTTTCATAACTGACTCTCCAGTCAGAGGAGCTAGTTTCAATTCTCTCTGTGACACTACCTCATGGGCTAGAGTAAATCACTTAACTGCCACAGACCTCCATTGCTTATCCATAAAAATGAGATGGAACTAGATGTGTTCTGAGGTCCCTTCCATTTCTACATCTGTAAGCCTATGATGAGTCAGGCCACTGGTAAGAGAACTGACAATTGTAATGTTGTTGGTTTTTTTTTTGGGGGGGAAGAAAATCTTCTTTGGGGATAGGACAGTGTATGATTTTCTTGCACCAGATTATCTCTGCTAAAGCCACATTGCATTCCTTCTCTGAAATCTTCTTCAGTATTTCATGATTGCTAGTCAGGTGCCATTTCCTGACCACTCCCCAGCCTCACCCTAACTGACGTCAGAAATGGGAAAGCAATTAGCCTGAAACACTTCCCCTCCCTATAAAACCCTGGGATTTGACCTGTTCCATAGCTGACCTAGAAGCTAGCTGTTCTGGTCTGTTCTGGTCTGCCCTGAGGTGTCTACATGAGTGGGTGAACTTTGTACCCATGCACAGCCAGTGTTCTGAGTTACAGTGCTGCCCTAATTTGGGAGGTATCACCTCCTAGTGTAAAGTTTGGCAAGCCTGCCTAGTATTGGAGGTGAAGTAAAAGTTATCTTCCGCGCAAATGGAAGAAATAACCAAAGATTGGAAGCTGAGAAGTGCTCAATAAAACTGGTAATGCTCACATTGCAAGGTGGGGGCCAAAGAAAGCTGAATGTATAACCTTCTTTTCATATAATAGTCTAGACTAGTAATCTAACTCAAATAGAAATAGGAAAACAAATATTGGAAGTGAAGTCAAGATGGCAGAGTGAGAACAGTATTCTTTCCAAGCTCTCCCAATACACCCTTCTCTAACAACCTTTTTAAATGCCTCTAACTAAATTCTATGTGGGAAAAGTCAACAAAGAATTATAATCATTCACTTTTATATCCCAGGGCAGTTTAGGAAGACATAAATAAAGGTCTACAGTCACTATAGTGGAGGCTATCCAAATATCTAGTATGGTGGAAATAGTACCAGCTATATGAGCTTTGGAGGTCCAACAGCAGGGGTGGCAGTGGGAAACAGTAAAGGGACTGAATACCTCTCAGAAAGAAGTTCCAGGGGATCTCTGTATTAGCACTGGGTGAAGGATCAGACACCCTTTGGAGATTCTGTCACCCATTACCTAGTGTCAGATCACAATTCCAGTTCAAAGAGAAGCAGTTGCAGTCATAAGGGAGCATAGGCTCTACCTGGATTAGAACCAAAGAACAGACCAAGAGGATAATGCCAAACCTCTCCCCAAATTACACTTCTTTAAAAGCCCAAATCTTATAGGTCTCCAGACCCAGCTATGAAAACAACATAAAGACATAAAAGGCTAAAGCTCAGGTTAGTCATCTTCCCCAGGGATAAGCAGATCCCATCGCTAACATAAAGTCCAAAGAAACTCTATTTCTTATCTCTTCTTTGATTTTCAGGATTTTTACTTTGATGTTTAACTGGAGACTACATAACATACAGAAATAGTAACCCTAGTCTTTGATAAACCCAAAAATCCTAATTATTGGGGGAAGAATTCATTATTTAACAAAAACTGCTGGAAAAATGGAAAGTGTTCTAACAACAAAATGGGCATTTAAAGAGAGAAGTGTTATTTGTATTGGGGAAAAGATCAAAGGCTGCAGCTTGGAATGAATGGGGTAATGATAACTGACAACAGAGAACTAGGAGGGCTAATCAATGTTTATTTTACTTGTGTTCTTTGCTAAGAAGAATAACCCTTGGGCTTGAAAGGAAAGAATAAGTATAACTAATAGGTACATGAAACCAAAAATTAAGTAGAGCAAAAGCAAAAGAATACTAAAAGGATTCAAGTAATTAGGTCAATTCAAGTAATTATGAGCTAAATCAAAGCTTCTTAACTATGGTCACAGCTTCATTTGGAATTATGTAACTGAATGTAGACATTGAAAAATTATCAGAAAATGTTTGATTTGTATACTTATTTTACATCCCTATACACTCAGATTCATCTAAAAATGTCTTGAACACAAAAAGGATCACATTGAGAAAAGTTTAAGAAGTCCTGAGCTAGATAACCTCAGGAACTAAAATAATTGACAGCTATGATTATTATTAGATTATCATCAGTTATTTTTGAAAGAGCCTGAAGAATGAGAAAGGTTCTATAGAATTGGAGGATAAATATTCTTATTTTTTAAAAAGTGAGAATAGTTTGCTTATTATAGGTTATAGAACTTGACTTCAATTCTTGGAAAATTTTTGGAACTGATTATTAAGAAATGGCTGGTGAAGAGCTAGGAAAGGATCAGATCAGAAAGGATCACAAAGAGCCTAAATAGCTTTAGCTTTTCCTCCCAATTCCCTTTTCAAAGATACTTTTCTTCTAAACTTTCCTATTTCTGTCACATGTGTGATCATTCTTCAGTTATTAATGTCAGTATTATCCTCAAATCCTCACTTTCCCCTATTCCACTTAGCCAATCAGTTACTAAATCTTGCTCTTTCTGCTTCTTTCAAGTCTCACATCCAATTCCTTTTTATTTACCTTAGTTTTCTACACCTCATCAACCCTTGCCTAGATTATTGCAACAGCAATAATCTTAATTGTCTACCTATCTCAAGTTTTGCCCCATTGCAGTCCATCCTACACATTGCTGCTAAAGTGATTTTCACTTAGTGTAGATCTAATCACGACACTCCTACTCAACATGAATAGCTCTAGGAAAAATATATTCTCCTGTTTAGTTTTTTAAGCCTTTCTCCCAATTATCTTTCCAGTCTGTTTTTATTATTTCCTCTCCCTTACTCTGCAATCCAACTAAACTGGCTTTCTCTCTGTTCCTCACATGACATTCCATTTCCCATCCTCATGGCTGTGCTTTGGTTGTTCTGCCTTCTCTGGAATATGCTTCCTCTTCATTTCTGCCTCATAGAATGCCTGTCTTCCTTCCAAGACTCAATTCAAGCATCATCTTCCACAATAGCTGCTCTCAAGTGTAGCCCAGGGAGGCTTGGGAGTCCCTGAGATCCTTTCAGGGGATCCATAAGGTCAAAACTATTTTCATAATATTAAGACATTTTTGTCTATCACACAGTAAATGTCAACAGATATGATTCACATAAACAAAAACATTTGAGGCAGGAGGGGTCCTCAATAATTTTAAGAGTATAAAATGGGTATTGAGACCAAAAACTTTAGAGTGCTGCTGATGTAAATCATCTCCTCTTCTTTGTTACTTATTCTTCTTCAGCTTTCATGGCATTGCTGTCTCCTGATTTGTGTGATAATGTGTGATCATTATTTTTTCTTTCTCCATGGGAATAACATCAAGGTCCCACCTTTTGAATTTGTATAGCTAAATGACAGAATGAATAAAGGGCTGTACCTGCAATCAGAAAGACCCTAGTGTAAACATCTCAGTTATCTGAGAGTGATTCCAGAATTTTCTATTCAACATGGTCAAGGATAGGTTATCCCTTCTTCTTAGCCTAATATAGCTAATGAAAAGGACAGCCTTTCTTAGTTAGCCTTCTGAGCATTCCTGCTCTACAAGAAGGTCCCTGCCAGCTTCCCTGTGACTTTCTTGTGTCCTCTCTGGCTTCATCAGGAAGAAATAAAAAATCTGATATGCTGTACTATAATCAAATACTAATTTAGAATCGTCTCAAAAGTCAATATTAAACTTTAATATTAATTATGCAACATTAAACTTTAATAAGCAGAAATTTAAATACTATAAATTTATTTTTTTAATTTGAAGTTATTTAAAATTTTACTATCTTGTACTATAGATTTCTTTGACCAGTTTTTGAACTTTGTAAAAACTTTCATCAGATGCTGTTTAATCACTAAAAGGACTGCATTTATAATCCCAGCCTGAAAATCATTCAAAGGATGAAGTTTTGATGTACATGTGTCAGCTTTGACATGAAAAATAAAGTCAAATGGACATAGATTAAGTGAACAAGATGGTCAAGCAAACTCTTCTTTTGAGATCCACTGCTCTAAAAAAGCAACACCCAGGAAATTTTATTAAAATTAAAATTTTATCATTCAAAATTCAAAAAACTAAGTAAAAGTGAAATTTAAATAATTAAACATCCAAATTACTTTTGTAAGTTTGTAACATTTATACTTCTGAAATTATTAAAGCTTAAAACTACATTGAAACTGTTAGGACAACCTGTATAATCATACTTATATATGAAGTCCTGTTAGGAGTATTTTTCCTCTTATCTGTTATGTCTAAGAACCCCTGGTATCTGCCTGTCTCTTTATCAATAGTTTATCTGAGTTTTGTGAAAAATAAAATTTATATTCAATTGTTTCCACTGCAAGATTCATCTGCTTTGCATAGACCATTTTCTTTTCTCACCTTATGTTCATGCTTTAAAATCTAACTTATCCATATAAGATGTAATTACACTGTATCTCCAATCCAGCATCATACATAAACTTCCTGCTAGAAATTTCTACTCCAATTCCTGTGAGCATCTCAGATACAATGTATCCATTATAAATCTCAACAACTTCTCTGCTAAAACCACTTATAAACTAGAGGTACTTTCCATTCACTCCAGGTTATAATCTCAAAATCATCTGCAAATCTTCCCTCTCCTTTACAATCCATATCCATCACAAGTCTTGTTGATTCTTTCATATCAATTCTTGCATCTATATTCTCTCACCTCTCACATGGCCCCCCTACTTCTTATGTGGACTGCTGCCAGGTTATCACCTTTCCCATTCATCTTCAACACAGCTCCTAAAATAATCTTCCTATAATTCAAATTAGAAATGTCAGTCCTCTGCTCAAAAATTTTCAATGGTTACCTATTACCCTTAGGAAAAAAAATGAACTCCCCCGTTTGGCATATAAAGCCCTTTGCATCTGGCTTCAGTCTATCTTTCTAGTCTTGTTTCACTTTAATCCCCTTCATATATTCTCTTTTCCTAACAAACTGCTGTCCTTACAGTGTATGACTGATTCTTTTTACAAAATGTTTCCTATGTGATGTCATCTGCTTACTTCCAATGACCAATTTATTTCAATTCCTTTTAAATTGTTTAAGGTCTTGTTTTATATTGGCTTATACTTTGAAAGCTGGGCCTTCTTATTTACACTATTTGGGACAAAGTTTCTATCCCTAACTGTTTTCATCAGTTTTTCATATGCATTTCACTGCATTTACATATTGTATTTTGTTCAGTTATTTCCCATTTAGTTACCAGTTATTTGCCATAAATGCTGCTATTAATACTTTAGTAGCTATGAATTTTCTTTAACTTCTTTCATCTCTTTCAGTTAAAAGCCTAATTGACGCATTGTTAGAACAAAGAATATTCAGTTTATTGTCTTTTGGGCACAATTCCAAATTGGTTTCCAGAATGGCTCCATAAATCCATAACTCTACCAACAAACTATTAGTGAAACAAATCTCAATTTTTGTATAATCAAAATATTATTAAAGAGATCAAAATTATTAAAATCAAGATATTAACTTTGCAATTACAGGTACATTAATAATTTTCTAATATAGTTTTAGTAGTAGAACTTTGTCAGAGAAACTTATTGCGATGAATTTCCCCCTCAAGTAGTTGTTTCTCTACTAATTTTAGCAGATTTGATTTTGTTTGTACAATACCTTTTCAATTTTGCGTAATCAAAACCGACAATTTTGTGTCTTTTTTTCCATCTCTATCCCTTATTTGATCAGGAACTCTTCCCTTCTTTATAGTTATTAAAGACATATCCTTTCCTGTTCCTCTGATTTGTTTATGATATGACCTTTATATCTTGGTCATATATATATTTGTAGTTTATGCTGATGTATGGTATGGTGTTGGTCTATATCTAATATCTACTTACCTACTTTTTAGTTTTCTCAGAAACTTTTATGTAATAGTGAACTCTTACCCCCGTATTTAAGATCTTTGAGTTTACCAACTCAAACACTATCTTCTACAGGAGGCCTTTGGGGTTTTTTGCTCCCCCAGTTCCTACACCTTTCCTTCTCACATTATCTTATATACATGCATTTTGTATATGATTAATTATTTACACTCCCTTACCCCACCTCCTTACCCCGCACACCACCACACCACCCTGCCCCCATTAGAATGTATACCACTTTGAGGCAGAGATTGCTTTTGTCTTGCTTTGTTTATCAGCACTTAGTACATTGTCTGGTATACACTAGGTACTTAATCAATTCATTTTGATTGGGTAATTATTGACCAAATGCTACCATATTTTGTTCATTTATGGATGTTGTGTTCCTAATCTGTCCCACTCATCAACTTTTTAATTTTTTTAAACCAATAAGTAGTGTTGATGATTACTCTTTCATGGTACAGTACCATATGGCTATATCCTTATTCTTTCCTTTTTTTTTTTTTTCATTATTTCTCTTGAGATGCTTGACTTTTTGTTTCTCCATGTGAATTTTGTATTTTTTTTAGCTCTTGAGAGATTGATATGGTATTGGATAAGTAAATTAATTTAGGTAGTATTCTCATTAGTCATTGGCATGCCCCAACCATGAATAATTAAAATGTCCTCAATTATTCAGGTCTCTTTATTTCTGTAAAGAAAGTTTGTAATTGTAGTTAATTTCACTACTGAATGTGTGTTTTGGTAAGTAGACTCCCTAATATTTCATATAATTTAACTTTAATTAAATGGAATTATCTTTTGGCCTTGTGCTACTGGTTTTTGTTTATAATTTACAGAAAAGATGGCAATCTGTATGGATCTACTTTTTGTAATTAATTTTTGAGTAGAATCTCTAAGGATTCCTAGATATATCATCTTCAAAAAGTAACAATTTTGTTTCTTATTTGCTTAAGCTTGTTCTTTCAACTTTTTATTAATGTTTTATCTTTCTATTCATTCCTGTCTTTCTTCTCTTGTTTTATAGTCAATCTTTGTAGTAATGTAGCAAATAATAATGATGATAATAAACATTTTTTCTTTAACCCATATGCTATCAGAAAAAAGTTTAGCATTTCTCCATTGCTTAGAGTGAGTGCTATCTTTTGGTTTTAGATAGATACTATTTGTCATATCTGCTTATTCCTATATTTTTAAAAGTTTTTTAATCAGTTTTGCAGTTTTTGTCAAAAGCTTTTTCTGCATATATTGGCATAATTTTGCAATTTTAGTTTTTCAAAAACATAATCTATTATGTTTATAGTTTTTGGAATAGTGAACTCACCTTGCATTCTTGGTATAAATCCAAACTCCTCATAATGCATGAGCTTTTTGATACATTGTTGTTGCTAATATTTTATTCAGTTCTTGCATTAGTATTCTTTAACAATATGGGTTTACCATTTTCTTTCTCTGATTTGTCTCTCTCTGATTTAGGTACTAATACTAAATTTGTCTAATAGAAAGAAATTGACAGCATAATTTCTTTTTCTATTTTTGCAAATAGTTGGTATAATATTAGAATTAATTATTCTTTAAATACTTAGTACAATTCATTTGTAAATCCATCTGGTCCTTTATTTTTTCTCTTTGATTGTAATCAATTTTGTTGGCATGTAATTGAGCACCAAAAAAAAAATTATAATACTTTCCTTCATTTTATCTTTATTTGTTGTCAATTTTGCCTTTTTATTTTTGATATTAATAAATTGGTCTTTTGTTCTTGTTTTTCAAATATAGCTCATCTATTTTTTTTTTCAAAAAAGTTGTCCCAGTATTATTTGTGGATCTCATGAGGGTTTTGTTTTTATATCTCTGTTTTACAATTTTTCTATTTTGGTGTTCTACTTGGGGATTTTCATTTGTTGTTTTTTTCTAATTTACTAATTATATACAAGCCAGACAAGTCACTTCACTTTTCTTTGTCTCACTTATAATAAATTATAATAATTTTCTTTTTTGATGGCCTTTATGATCTCTTCCAGCTCTAATTTTATGATCCTATGAATGGAGTCAAGATTTGTCATTTCTTGCTTTGAAATATCTTTCATATTATCTTACCCCTTCCTTTGCTAAAGAATAAAATCATTCTATTTGGTTGTAGACTGTACTGTTTTAATCCTGAAAATTAAATATACCTCTCTTTTTCTACCTCTGTTCAAAAAAAGTAAAAAAAAAAAAGCCTACTTGATTTTTTTATTAGTGAATCAGACAGCTATAAATTTTAGATAAATAATTGTATGCTTTAAGAGCTTTTAAAGCTTAACATTGCACTAAGACCTTTGGCACCTCCTAAATAAACATTGTGTGGGGAGGTCAAGAACAAAACAAAAAATATCTGATGACTGTTTTCAGGAATTATTCTTTATGGCAGATCTAGCTATAAATATTGTGCCATATTAGTAAGAAAATGTTAAGAATTTCCTTTTCAAGTACTTTCGTCACCAGGGAAGATTACATACCATCCATGCTTTCTTTGGCATGATTTTTTCTCTTTGATCTTCTATAAATCTCCAGAGACAATCTATCCAATGTATTTGAGTCTTCCTCTAGACTCTTAAATACTTTGTAGATATCAGTGCAATATTCTTTAAATTCAAAGATGAATCCTCTCTCTTACTTCATGACTTGCTTTTCTGGTCACACATGAATTCTATTTTATCTTTTATACTACTTTTTATCCACTTATCACCATTGATAAATTGCTGTAGCCTATGTCCATAATATGTCTTCCCATTGCTATTGGGATTTTAACAGTTTTGACTCTTATAAGAGTATGGTTTTACAGGATAAAAGAATAGCATCCCTTAAGGACATTCAAATTGATGGTTTGGTGGTAGTCCTGAAGTCTCATATGGCTCTAGTCTCTGACATCCATCCAACTGCTCACAGGACAGTTCAATGTCATTTCAAAAATAAATTCCTAAATCAAATTCAATCCAGATAAATGAAAAATAATTATAGATATTTAATCCTCTATCATGAATTTTAAGAAATAACAGCTCTAAAATGAGAAAGCTCTCCATTCTAATTATATTTAATATACATAATATAAATTTCAATTTTTTTTCTTTTTGATAACTCAAAATACCATAAATGCTACCATTATATTCTATCATATAATGCTATCATTAGCATTAGATTCATATACACACATACACACACACATAATTTCCAGTAGAGTTAATGAACATTGTAGCTTACTCAAAAATAATCTTGCATGGTTGCTTATTTATAATTTATAAATGTTTCAGATTTAATTAAAATCAATACTCTTTTTTCTATCACAATAGTTCTATCCTCAAGTAAAAATGTGAGAGGTAAGATAACAATGCTGGCTGTCAGATAACAATCTGGCAATCAGTAATAACTGTTTCTAAGACAATAATGAGGTGCACACCAGACCATTCCTCAACTCCAGTTCTACGATCACTCCTCAATTCTATTTCTAAGCCATAAAATTAGCAAATCGGTGACATGAAGTATTTGATCTTTTTCCTATAAATTTTTCTTCTTGATCCCGGTTCTTTGCTAACATTTTTTGGAACTTAGCCCACTGCTAGCAGTATAATATATCTTTGCCTCTTAACTTGGAGACAGAGTTTGCAAATTCTTTCACCATACCTGAGATACCAACCTGGGGACCCTAATATTGTTGGGGTGTCTTACACCTCAATATTTAGTGGCCCATATAGAAAGCCCTGAATTTTATGTACTCCTAGTTAAAATAAACCTTCTTTCACTCCATCGTATATCTGGGATACCCCAAGCACCCAGAAAGGCTTGTCAGGTCATCAGGAGCTTCATGCTCAGCAAACTTTTCTTGACTAGGGATGTCTAGACTTGAAATTTCTTGCAAATCCTAGAGTAGTTTCCTCCTGACTTTTTCACCCTCCTTGGGATACCAAGGAAATGAGGTTCTATAGGACTAGGAATTCTAAGGTTCATGGCAAAGATGGGACAGCCCACTTCTATCTCTAAGGATTCTCCCATAAACTGTCTCTTAAAAAATAGAAACAAATTAGGCCTAAAAGATTTTAAAGTTAAGAAACTTATTTTCTTTTTCAATATTGTCTGGTCTCAATATACCTTAGAGAACCAAGAAAAATGGACCATTAATAGGCCCATTAATTGTAACATTATCCTGAAGCTTGATTTGTTTTGCCACAGACAAGCAAGTGAACTGAAGTTCCATATGTCCAAACTTATATGGCCTTGTCTCATGATCCTAAATTAAGATAGTACTGCATGATGCTACTGGTAAAATTTACTGGAAGGAAAATGAAAGTAGCCATTGACTTCCTAGATGACCCCCTCCTTTCCATTGCTCCTGGGACCCAGGATTCCCTGTCTGTTCCCTCATGCAGTCCTTATCAAGAGGCCTAAGAATCCCTTCCAGGACCACTCCTTGTCAAGATCCAGACCTTATGTCCACAGATCCTCTGGATCCTTATCTCTTGAGCTGGATTCTGAAATCTCCCACCTCCACTCCTCAGTTCTCATACAAGGAGCGTCAGGACCCCTTTTTTCTTTCCCTCAGGATACTGATTCAGCCACCCCTCCTAAAGTCTGCCCATTGAGAGAAGTAGCAGATTTTCATGGTAGAACACTCAGGATGCATGTGCCTTTTTCAATGTCAGACCTTTCCCAGATTAAGGAAAAACTTTTCTGTTAGATATATTGAGGGCTTTAAAGCCATTTGATCTTAGCTGATAGATGTTAATGTCAAAATCTCTTCTTGCTGCTCCATAGAGGAGAAAAAGAAAATCTGGAATTTAGCCTAGAAGTTTGGGGATGATATGACTGAGTTCTCTTCTTTCTCTGGTAGATATCCACCAGGAGTTATTGCTATCCCAGTTGCAGATCCCAGATGAGATTAAGAAGAGGGAAGCAGAGAGAGAAAGAGAAGGGATCATTTTATGGTCTGCTTAATTGAAGGCTTGAAGAAGGAAATTAAGAAGCAGATTAATTATGAAAAAATTTAAGGAAGTTACCCAAGGAGCTGAGGAATATTCTGCCCTCTTTCAGGGGTACCTTGTAGAGGCTCTAAAGAAATACATTAATTTGGACCGCACTTCTCCAAAGAAGACCACTGTCCTCAGCATGCATTTTATTATTCAGTCTGCCCCAGATATTCAGAGGAAGCTGTAGAAGTTAGCCTTGGGTCCTCAAACTCCCTAGACATAGCTGTTGGAAACAGCCTTTGGAGTTTTTAACAACAGGGACTGAGCTGCAGCAGAGACTCAGAACTGCAGGTCTAGGGCCAAGAACAGAGAACAAACTCAAATTTGTAGCTGCTGCTATATCTGGAAACCATGGGGGTTCATGCCTCAGATGCCATGGCCAGAGCCATTGGTCTTGAAACTGTCCTTGGAGGACATCTCTAGGCCCATGCCCTAAGTGCAAAAAGGGGGGAGGGGTATCTGGAAGATAGACTGCCCACAGAGTGGAGCTGCCTCTTCCCAATGCCTCGTCCTCCTGTCTCCTCAGGACCAGATGTGCTTGGGGTATAGCCAGACTCCCCCTTACTCCATCATAATGGCTGAATCCAAGATAACTTTGGATATGGCAGGTAAATCCATTGACTTTCTCCTTCACATGGGGGCTTTGTATTCTGTGCTACTCTGGCCCCACTCAGACCTCCCCTCACAGGGTGATGAGAATCAAAGGAAAATTTAGGAACTTTTTTGAGACCTTTCTTCTGCCTTTCCAGTTTGGTATTTGCTGTTCAAACACTCTTTTCTTATCATCTCCTCCGGTCCCCTCCCGTTGGTGGGGTATAACTTGATGGAGAAATTAGGGTTCCCAATTTTCCCTTCTCAGACCTTCAGGTGCACTTTTTGTGCTTCTCTCAAAGCCCTCCCATATTCCATCTGAAATCCGACAGAGGAAATAGGTTCCTCTGTCTGGAACCAAGGAATCCCTGAGCAAGGCACTTATGCTGCCCCAGCTTTAGCACACCTATGGGATCCCAGCATGTTCCTCACAGGTGCCAGTATCCAATGAAGCCAGAGGCCAAAGAAGGATTGCAAACCCTGATTGAAAAATTTCTTAAGTACAAGCTTAATCCTTGTCAATCTCCCTGTAATATTCCCAATATCCTTCCCTTTAGGAAACCAAATGGGGAGCTCCTTACTATACAGGATCTCAAAGCTGTTAATGAGATGGTTATTCCTATTCATTCCATTGTGTCTAATATCCTGACTAAGATCCCAGAGGACACACTGCCTAATTTAGAAAGGTGTTTTATCTAAAGCTTCCTCACAATTGTGAATAACACCTGACTGAGGGCTGGAGGGGGCAGGTTGGTAGGGTTGACAGTGTGGTACACCTGGAAAGTCAAATCAGGGGTGTCTTAACAGGAGACTCTGATATCTGGTTAGCCTCCCACTAGCAAGCCCCTGATGACCTTTGGCTTCTAGAATGCTCTGAATCCAGTAGGAAGTTAGAGTCTACCTAGGGGAAGATTGGAAGACAGATTTTACATATATGCTCCCTTGCAGGGACTTCAAACTACTTTTGTTTTTTGTTGACACCTTAAATAATTGGATAGAAGCCTTCTCTTGTGGAAATGAAAAGGCTCAGAAGGTATCAAAGTGTTTGCTAAAAGAAATCATACCTTATTTTTTTGGACTACCTAGCCCTTCCCTGAAGGGCAATGGCCCAGCTTTTATTTAAATAACCCAAG
The DNA here is from genome assembly GCA_023553655.1 of Myrmecobius fasciatus. Classification (NCBI taxonomy): domain Eukaryota; kingdom Metazoa; phylum Chordata; class Mammalia; order Dasyuromorphia; family Myrmecobiidae; genus Myrmecobius; species Myrmecobius fasciatus. Next base: position 15,319 of record JAJPUD010002645.1, read on the forward strand.
CTGTGGCTGAGGCACTTAAGGTTACTTACCAGCTCCACTCTGCCTGGTGTCCTCAGTCTTCTGGGAAGTTGCAGAAAATCAATTGTACTCTCAAGCAAGTCCTTACTAAACTGTGCCTGGAGACTCGTGAGGATTGGGTGAATAATCTCCCATGAGGACTTCTTAGAGTACGAATTGTACCTCAGGAGAACATTAAGCTGAGCTCCTTTGAACTTCTGTATGGGAGGCCCTTCTTAACCTCTGACATTTTTGTAGATCCAGAACAGCATCTGGTCACACTCAGTTTGCCACACAGCGTGGCGCAGTCCAGAAGGCCCTTTCAGAATACACAAATGAATATCTCCCCAAATTCACAGATACTCATGTCTATGCTGTCATCCCAGTAAATCTGGGGGACATGGTAGACTTGAAATCTTGAAAGGCCGAAGGGATTGACCCCCTAGGTATACAATAGAAAAGACATATAGGGTCATTCTGACTACTTCAACTTTAGTTAAACTTGAAGGTCTTCCCAGCTGGAATCATGTTTCTAGAATTAAAAATGATATTCCTGTTATCTCTTCTTTCTCAAACCTTTCTGGATAGTCCTGAAATTACTGTTCTGCAGGACTCCTGGAAATACTGGAAATGTACTGGATGGAGAAGGATGAATTTACTCTAGCTCATGAATTTCCAATTACTTGTTCAACCAAAGTATCACCAACTACCTAATTCTGAGACTCAGCACCCACTGGATGCCGCTTGTCACCATCTTCATGTGTCTACCCTCCTCAGTCTGGACACCTCTAGAAAGGGCCAGCTCTATATCCCTTTATCAGCCTAAAGCAGCTCCAGAAGATGAGACCTTCATCCCTTTGCCCCACATGAATTTGGATCCCAACTGCTTGAGGGGGAAACGATGTGGTGTAGTTCCTAGGGAGGATGTAGCAATAACCCTAAGGCCACCTAGCCTGGAGAGGGTCACAAATAGTGCTTGTTATCAGATAACAATCTGGCAGTCAATAATAACAGTTTCTAACACAATATTGAGGGGCAAACCAGACCATTCCTCAACTCCATCAATTCTCCATCAATCCTCACTCCTCAATTCTATCTCTAAGCCATAAAATTAGCATATCAATGGCATGAAGCACTTGATCTCTCTTTTTCCTATGAATTTATCTTCTTGCTCCTGGTTCTTTGCTAACTTATTCTGGAATTTAACTCACAGTGTAATAAATCTCTGTCCTTAATTTGTAATTTTTTTCCGCTATACCTGTGACACTGACCTGGGGTCCCAATATTGTTAGAGTGTCTTATATCTCAATACCACTTCCCTTTCTATCTGGTCCTAAACATTGTCAAATATGCTTATATCTTTTTATGTTAATATATTGTTTAAGTATTTATGTTAATGCCAAAAGCCTTTCAATAGGAGCTCAGAATTGTCCTTTCTGAATTCAAAAGAATCATAGGAATGTAAAAGTCACTGAAAAATTATTTAGTACCATGATGTCAAACTTATATAAAAACAAATCCTTGAGAACTGCAGATTGACTTTGAAAACCACAAATTAATGTTATTGATATTGTATTATGTTTTTATTTCTTTTGTTAAAATTGCCTGATACCTCTGATCTAATATAATAACTTCCATCTTTGGATAAGGATTCAAATAAAAAAATCAGTGGTGTATCCAAAGACCCCAGAGAAATAAAGAGTATCATAGGGAAAGATTTATTGTGAAGTACAAGCTGGAGTAGAAAACATCCATGATCTCTTCCAACGTCAAATTTTCTATTCTTTAGCAGACTTTGTTAATGAGAATCACCAAAAAAAAAAAAAAAAAAAAAAGAATCTTAGAATTGAAAGGGATGTCACAGTCATCTAGCTCAATCTATTCTTGAAATAAGGAAAGTGGTCATCAAGCCTCTAGTTGAAAATCCCTCATGAAAGGAAACCAATTCTCTCCAAGGAAAATTCATTCCACTCTTGGAGAACTCTGATTTTTTAAGATTTTTTTCCATTATATCAAGCCTAACTTTACCCTTCTAGAATTTATATCCATTGTTCCAAGCTCTGCCCTTTGGGGCTACAGAAAACAAATCTAAAAAATCTGTATTTCATTTCTCAGCCTTTCAAATGCTTGAAGTTTACAATCATGTCTCTCTCCAATGATACACCTCTACCTTGGCCTAGCCTTCTCTTCTCCAGGCTAAGCATTCTTAATTCTTTCAATGAATCGTCCTGTTCTATGGACTTTAATTCCCTCATCACCCTGGTGAAATTATTCTGGACAAGCCTAGGCTTGTCAATGTCTCTCCTAAAATGTAGCTTCCAGAACAAATCAAAATAACTACAAATGTTTTCTGACCAAAATAGATTGCAACAAGACCACAACATCCCTAATTCTGAACATCACGCAGACTGTGACTGTCAGCTTTTAGCTGCTTTGTCACACTGTTGATTCATAATGCAGTTTACTCAAATACCAACATATTTTTCACTCAAAAGAAAACCACAAGACTGCCAAATGCTTTACTAAAAACCTAGCATTTTATGTATGTCATTCAACCACCATTTATTATAACAACCTTGCCTAAAAGGAAATAAAGTCTAATCCCTGAGAATCATTATTGTTCTATTCTTTCTTGGTAAAGATAATTTTCTTTGGTAGAAAAAAAAATTGAGTAGTTCTGCTATCATATCATCCACTCTGAGCAATGTCTTTTCTTTGATTTTTCCTCTTGTCTTCAAAATAGTCTCTCACACACACATTTAAATCTCTTTTCTAGTTTTTTATTTTGTGTATCTAGGTTCCACCAGATGAATAAGACCTTGTGTTTAGACTAGATAGAATAAGATATTGTTAAATGCCAGACAAATCAGAGAACAAACACAAAATTCTAGTTCAGGACAAAGCAGTCCTTCAGAGGTTGTATGTGAAGATATTTTTTTTCATTTCCCCAATCTCTTTCACAAATAGAAAGCTGGGAATCAGGAGCTAGGGTTGTATAACCTTCCCACAGTTAATGCACAAGGAAGCTATTAAGGGACAGCCCTGTCAAACAAACTACCAGAAGTATGGAACTCTATTAAGAAACTTTCTCCCAAGCTTGTGGAGTCTCAGATGGCAACAAATGGATGGAAGGGTAATGGAAGATGCAAACATCCCCATCTACAATTCTAGTAGTTATACCCATATTTGTACTTAAAAAGAGGTTGTCCCTGATCAAACCAGTCAAACAATCAAATAATCAATCATAAGCATTTATTAAGCTCTCCTTATATGTCAGGTTAGAAATACAAAGAAAAAGCTGCCTCAAGGAGTTTCCATTCTAATAGAGGGGACCACATGTACATAAACTAGCATATTGATAATAAAGTAGATGGAAGATCCAAAAACATCATCACACCATCATAATTTCAATCATTTGGATCTTAATGGCTTACCTATATTAAAAGTTTTCTTTAATAACATGGGCACTAATTTGTTAAAAATCAATACACATATTTTGGAGAGTAGAATTATCAATCAGTAAATAATAATAATGTTCAGTCACAATTTCTTGGTGGGTATTTTTGTTTCCTTTTACATGTTTCTTTTTCTTGATTTTCTTATGCTGATTACACTACTAGAAGCCTACACCTTGATTGTGATATGGGGTAACCCTGGATTTTTGAAGGGTATGCCAGCAAAGCACAAGATATGGCAGATTCTGCTATGCTAGAAAGACTTCAAATGTTGGTCCCTGAAACTCCTCTTCTTAAGCTCTCTTTTTATGTGGAAGGCATCTCCATAACTATGCTCACAGTCTGAAAGACATCTTCACTCTTCACACTCCCATAGCCCTCATCAATTGTCATCTTTTGTTCCTCATGCCTGAATTGCATTTCTTCTTCATCTCTGCCCTATAGAACCTGCAATTTTCTCCAAGGATCAGCTCATCCTGCCTACAGAAAATCTTTTCTGATGGTCCACCTGCCAGTTCTCCTCCCTGATCCAATAAAATTACCCTGTGTTTACCGAGTACATATTTTGTGTGTACATATATTGTTTTCCCCATAGTATAAGTACCTTGAGAGCAGGAAACTATCTAGTTTTTATATTCCTATCCCAAATACCTAGCACAATTCCTGATATAAGGCAGGCATTTGATAAAGTAGACTTGTTGATGGATTGATTAATTTACTTTGTTTACCAGAATAACTAAGTACTTTCTAGAAAGGCTAACCAGTAAATAAAAAATTCTTAGACCATGGCAACACCATTAGTCTAGCCACTCAGTTTTGCAACTGAGGAGTCATTCTTACTTTTTTTTTACTTTCTCTCCAACTACTCACTTACCACATCTTATATATTCTATCATCACTGGGTTTCATACCTGCCCTCTTCTCTTCACCATTCTGATTATCACCAAGACTATTTCAATAATATCCTAATTGGTTTCATTGTCTTAGGCCTCTTCCCTTTCCAGTCCATCCTCCACAATTGCCAAACTGATATTTCTAAAGCAAAGGTTTAACCCTGTCACTTCTCTGCTTAATAAACTCCAGTATCTCACTATTATTATTAAAACAAAATATTCCTCTGGCATTTAAAATCCTTTGCCATCTGTCTCTAGTCCTCCTTTTTAGACTTATGACAAATTGTTCCCCTTCATGTACTCTGTTCCAGGCAACATGGTCAGCTTACTGTCCTTCAAGCATACTATTCCATTTCCCATCCTTCAATGTCATGTGTAGCTGTGCAAGGTCTCCATGCAGGATGGTACAGTGGAAAGGTAGTTAGGTTTTGGAATCCTGGGGCCTGGGTTCAAATCCATTTACTACCTGTGTGATCTCAGGCAAGTTACTTTGGTCTCTAAGGCTTGGTATCCTCATCTGTAAAATGAGAGGATTGGACGGGACAACCTTTAAGGGACCTTCCACTTCTAAATGTATCATTCTGGCCTACCTCTTAGAATTTTTCTTGTCATGCAGTTGTGAACATTTTTTCACAAACCCATAGATTTATCCAGGATCACACAGCCAGTAAGTATATGAGGCCACATTTGAACTCAGAGCTTCCTGATTCTAGGCCCAGTGCTCTATCTCCTGCTGCCCCTGCATTAGAATTCTTAGCTTCCTTCAAAGCTAAGCTTAAGGGCCACCTCCATCATGTTCCCTGATCCCTGCTGTCAGTGCCCTGAACAAAGGAAATGAATAAAAAATAAAAAAACAGGCACAAACATGGACGATCATTTCTTCCAGAAGAAATTTAACCAGTGTTCACAATGGGATTTATAAAAACCTGGAAACAACCACAGCCAGCAAACACTTGCCAGACAGAAAAGTATAGCATTAAGAAGCAACCCCAGTTTAAAATAAGAATTCTCATTAAATCTTATAAAGGTGGGAAACTATGAATAGTACTACCTCATAAAATAGAAGCAAAAGAGAGAAAAGAGTTTACAGAAAACTTGCTGAGAAATCCAATTAAGTCAGATCATTCCAGGAACATTTAAGGATGAAATAAAACAGGAGAACACAGAAAATGAAACAGATCTTTCAATATTTCTACAATTGTTTTATCTAATCATGATAGTAAACACACCTCACTGGGATTATAACATCACAGTCCAAAATATGTTGTATGAGGAAATAGAAATGGCAGTAAAAACAATAGACTAAGTTTAAATAGATGTCCTCACAGGACAGGATATAATCTGGAGCTAATTCAAGGACCAATTCTCAAGATTCTATAAAGAAGAAGGAAAAGAAATGCTCATGAAAAAATACTACCAAAAAAAGATGATTGAGGAAATAGCAATAACAGATCCATATGATTATTTTCTTACATCTATAAAATCTTTATGATAATTATCTACTTCAAAGGTATCAAATACAAGTAGAAATGAAGGCCACTAAACCATAAATGAAGATCCCTACAGTCATATATTGACTTAGAAAACCACATATTAATATTATCTGTGTTCATGATAAGTGTGGAAATATGCATATATATATACATATATATATTCGATTTGTCAAGTATTTTAACATAATTAACATGTAGTGGATATCCTGCCATCTAGGGGAGAGGTGGGGAGTAGGGAGGAAAAATTTGTAACAGAAAGCTTTGTAAGGGTTAATGTTGAAGAATTACCCATACATATATTTTGAAAATAAACATATATACATATATATATATAATCTATGTTCCATTGTATTTTAATTATTATATCAAATATTCCGTACTTTAATTTTGTTCCGGGAAGGTATGGGGCCATAGACTGCATGTTTGGCATCTCCAAAATTCTAAATATATATTGGGAACATGTTTGATGAACATATGGGAAGTGTGGTGGGATAAAAATGTGACTCCTGACTCAAAATCATTACTCAGAATCTCTCAAAGTGAAGATTAGAAGTTTATTTGAATCTCACGAAATTCTGGATGGTCATTCCTCTCCTGGACACACCAAGGAGAAGAAGGAGGTCCACTTCTCTCAATTGAGCACATGACTTTTATAAAAAGAGAGGGAGGCCCAGCTTCTAGGACCTGCCAATCTCCAGAACAAAGCATTTCCTGCCCACTCAAGACACACAGATATTGCAGACCTTTTGCAAACAGGTAAATTGCAAATAAGTTCCCAGTCAGGTCTGCCTTTGATATTCTAAAAAGCCACAATTTATCTCTTCCTGCAATAGGATTCCCAATGAAAAACCCCACCAATTTCTCATAATCATTATTCTGAGAAGTCCTCAGTTTCCCATCTCACTCAGATGGAAACAAGATTTTATAAACACAATTCATCAGTTGCCCACATCTTTATTGTCACACAATTGAACAATATCCAACCAATACAAAAATGAGAAGTTGAATATGTCATGGATGCAGAACAGCTGGCAGGACTGTTAGCAGAAAGAATATATGAGGAAAAGTCAGCTTGGAAAGACAGATTGAAGCCAGATTGTAAAGTGCTTTAAATGCCAAACAGAGGAGTTTGTATTTTATATTAGAGGCAATAGGGAGCCACTGAAGTTTCTGGAGCAGCTGTGTGGAGGATAGATTGGAAAGGGGAGAAAGGAGAGGTTGTTTGTAGGGATAGCAATTTTATCATTGTCATTCAGTTATTTTAAGTTACATCTGATTCTTTGTGATCCCATTTGGAGTTTTCTTGGCAAAGATAAAAGAGTGGTTTGCCATTGCCTTCTCCAGCTCATTTTATAGATGAGGAAACCAAACAAACCAGAGTTAAGTGATTTGCTTAGAGTCACACATTTAATAAATGTCTGAGGCTGGATTTGAACTTAGGTCTACTCTACTGTACCTCCTACCTGCCCTAGGGATATCAATTAGAGAGCTGTTAAAAATGTCTAGATGAAGGGACAGCTAGTTGGTGTAGTGGATAGAGTACCAGCCCTGAATTCAGGAAGCCCCCAGTTCAAATCTAGCCTCAGATACTTAACACTTCCTGGCTGTATGACTCTAGGCAAGTCACTTAACCCCAATTGCCTCAGCAAAAAAAAAAGTATCTGGATGACCATCTTTGTATTTTTATATAGAATGTTATTCCCCATATTTGCAATGTTCTCCCTCCTCACCACTGCCTCTTAGAACCCCTAGGATCCATCAAGATTTAGTTCAATTACCATCTCCGAAAAGAAGTCTTTCCTTATTCCTTATTCTCTCCACTCCCATGTCCAGAAATTATTTTGGATTCATTTAACTCTTTATTGTCATTTCCTCTAATAAAATGTAAGGTCTTTGAGGGAAGAAGTCTCTTTAGTTTTTATCTGTATATACTCAGAATTTGGTCTAGTGTCTGACACATATTAAGTATTTCCTGAATTGAATTCAACTGACTACCAGAAGTGTCAGTAACAAATATAAAAATAATGAGACAACCTGAAGTGGGTTGAAATTTTATCTATCCATATCTAGCCATCCCAGCTTTGTATCACAGGCAAATTTGATAAGCATCTCATCTATACTTTTTATCCAAAACACTATTTAAAGTGTTAAATGTCATAAGGCCAAGTACAGATCTCTGGATACTCTGTTCCAGCAAGCTGACATTTAATCATTGATGAGAACTCTTTGGGTCCAAGTCATTCAATCAGTATTGAATCTATCTACTTGTATTACTGTCTGATCTACAGCTCTTCATTGTTTCTAAAAGAGCAGTATTCGTTTTTTATCAAATGCTTTCCTAAAACATACAACATGCTCCTGATTAACTTCTTGGTTTAGTAAACAAGCCTATTAAAAAGAGAAAATAATGTTACTCTACTATGGCCTATCATCATAAAGCTGTGACATGCTGCCTTTTTGTAATCACCACTTCCTTTTCCAGTCATTTACCAGTTATCTCTTGGAAGAGTATTTTTAAACAATCACAGTAAAATTTATAACAGTGATTTTTTTTTAAATCCATGATTTGTTAAAAAATAATTTCATTTTAAGGAGTAGAACAGCAGATGCCCAAGAAGTGACCTAGAAGTGATTAGAAACCATCCACTGTTTTCACCCTCAGAAGTTCAGCAACAGGCCAGTCAAGCCACAAGATGAAGATCTACTACTACCTCACAAGCTTCCTGTAAACCTGGGGGGAAACCACCATGTGAAAAGCAACGGCCAGTTGTTAACCCAAGGGAAACTGTTCTTATTTCATTGTTTGGTCTGAAACAAAAAAATTCTCCTCAATCCCATAGTTCCCTCATTTTTCCCCTACCCTTTTAACTTCTCTATCTCTTTAACATCTCTAAAATGGTGTTAATAAAGTATCTACCTCTCAGAGTTGTGAGGATGACATAATAATGGGAAAGAAAATTCTCAATTCCCATAGTTCCCTCATTTTTTCCCTACCCCTTTAACTTCTCAAATTCAATAAATCCAGATAGAAAGGTTTTCAACTATGAGGTTCTCTTTTACTGATAAATAGCTAAGCTACACTGGCAACCACTGGTATCTACATTTTGAAAGGGATGCTGCAAAAACATTATTATTATTATAAGATATATTAAGACAATTTCAGCATTATAAGGGCCATCCCCTCACAGATCATCTGCCTAAAAGAACAGGAATCCAACTCCTAAAACATCCCAACACAAATGAAGTTCATTTGCTCTGTGGATTAGTTCCTTAGAAGTTTTCATCCCAGGATGGTTTTGTCCCCTGCCCTATAACCAGAATTCATCTGGGCCACTGATTTCTATCCATTGTCTTCACAATCATTAGTTTAAGCAAAATATTATTAGAAAGATCAAAATGTTGACCAAAAAATCTTATAATGATGTTTACATTAAAATTTAAATTATTTTTGCATAAGCTACAGATTTGAACAATGTTTTCTGTTCTCTATTAATGTGGGTAAATTAGGCCTTAAAAGTTCTCTTTAAAAAAAAAAAAAGTTCTCTTTTCCCCTTTAAGTCCCCAAACTACTTATTGCTTGCCTTCAAGAAACAACAATACTTTATCTAGCCAGGAAACTTCTCTTCAAATCCCAGTTTTAAAACTGACTTGTGTTTGTTGGTAGTGGTGTTAAGATTGTGGTAGTTACTATTAAGGCAGCCAAATGGCATAGTGAATGGAGCATTGGATCTGGAATCAGGAAATCTGATTTCATATCAGACCTTGGACACTGTATAATTTTAGGGACACTACATAACCTCTGTTTGCCTCAGTTTTTTCAACTGTAAAATGGGAATAATAGTAGCACTTACTTCCCAGAATTGTTGTGAAGATCAAATCAGATATTTATTAAGCACTTAATAGTGCCTAGCACTTATTAAATGCTTGTTTCCCCCCTTGCCCCTTCCCATCTTTTTATTTAAATAAACAATTTTTATTTCTTGGGCAAGAATCTTAAAAGTCAATTCTATCCATGAAATTGCTCCTTATTTTGTATCCTTATTATAAAGGAAATTAAGTAATACAGTAAATAGAGTACTTAATCTGGAAACAAGAAAACCTGAGTTTAAATTCAGCTTCAGACACTTACTGGATGAGTGATCCTAAGCAAGTTACTTATGCTCTTATCTTCCTCAATTTCCTCATCTCTAAAATGGTGTTAATAAAGTACCTACCTCTCAGAGTTGTGAGGATGACATAATAATGGGAACTTTGCAAACTTTAAAGTACCATATAAACACTGGTTATTATTATTTTTCAAAGGATAATTTATTGATGAATATTGACATATAGGTTATTGTTATAAATCTGTCAATTGGTAAATCCTAATCTCCCTCATTTACAAAATAGTCATGGAGAAACTTGTCTCTAACTTCACAAGATTATAAGATTTAATGCCTGTAAAAAATGCACTTTGAACTACACAATTTTTTAAAAATTTCACTGAAAAATTAAAATTTCAAATTCATACATACCACATAATAACTAGTCTTCCTATATGGCTCTATCTAAAGACATTAATTACATCACTACTTATAAATAAACATACCGTTATTTTTAGAGATACTGTGCCCTTATCACCTTTCCTTTCAACCAGCTTCCATTAGTGTCCAGTTTTCCTTTAACCAATAGGAGCAGACAAAATTCTCAACAGAAGCCAAAATATGAACTCATTCATTAAACATTTCCTACAAGTCTGCTTCCTTTAAGTCTGCTTTACACACACACACACACACACACACACACACACACACACACAATCAGAGCTGCTTTCTACAAAGAACTGCTGTCACCATAAGAAAAGGTAGAAAAACATTAGTGTTTAAGACACTGTTAAACATAAAACAATACCTTCATGTCTGAAGAGTCAAGTCATACATTTACGTAAAAACAAAGAATTTGTTCCCGGGTATAATCGGCAAGAATAAGCCAAATATGTGTCAGCGTAAGAAGGATGATCTGAATTTCCTTTTGAAGTTACATATTAAGCAGCAGCTGAGCCCTTTCTGCTAGCCTGTTCCGTTGCTAACTTTATGTCAAGAAGTAACTGATCTCTCTGTGTCTCTTTTTATTACAGAACTCTTAATTCACCAGAAATTGTAAGAACAGTTGGGGGTGGGGGAAGCTCAGGGTTAATCTGTATAACAGGGGGCATCTACTTATGTATATGCTGCTGCGTGGGCAACTAGGAGATTGGGAAGGGGGGAGGGGATGCAATAGACTCTTGGACTTTTTCAGCTAAGTGGAAATTCCCAAGCTAGTATTGAATGAGTCTTGGACATTCCCCGGTGGGGCTTGCTAGAAAACCTGGACTGGAACGAAGTTTCAAGGGAGTCAAAGAAAGCTGGGTTGTTTTTTTGTTTTGTTTTGTTTAATGTATTTTCAAACTGTCAAAATTTGATGGTATTACTTCATCACTACTTCATTGGGATACACATTCATTTTGAGTTTCATTCTTCTGCATATAATTTTGAGACAGATTTAGAAAGTTTAGGGGAGGTTACCACTTTCTGCACAATTGTTACCAAAAAAAAAAATCTAAATTTACACTCACAAAAATATTCTAAATATGGTGAAAGGTGAATGACAAGCAAATAAGACTTCTTTGCAAGCCTTAATTGACAATAATAATAGCTAGCTTTTATAAAGAGCTTTAAGGTTTGGAAAGCACTTTATATGTTTTCTTTATATATATATTATAAATGATATGATGGATAGGTCATTAGACCTGGAGTCTGGAAGAACTGAACTCATATCCAAGACTAGATTGAACAGCTGTGAGGAAGAGCAAATCATTTCACCTCTGTTTACCTTTGTTTCCTCAAAGGTAAAATGGGGATCAGAATCACACCTACTTCCCAGTTGCAAGGATCAATGAGATAATATTTGTAAAAATGTTTACTATCTGCACGTAATAGGTGTTTCCCTTCATTTCATTTGTTCTTTATGACAACACTGTGAATGAATTAGTGCTATTATTACTATTTCCATTTTACAAATAGGAAACTGAAGCTGAGAGATTAAAAACTAGAAGACCAAGAACTTTTAAGCAAGTCATTCATGTCAGTCCTGTTTGTGATAAATAATAAAAATTATGTTCTTCAATAGAATCCCCATTTTTTAAGCAATATTAAATATATACCAAGGCTTGATTTTGCTAATCCATTAGACCTAGGAAGGGATTTATTGTTTAATTTGTTTCAGTGCTGTCTCTTTTCCCCCCTTTTTTTTGGGGGGGGAGAGGAGAGAGTAGCTTGATGCTTAATACATTTTGTATTTCCCCCTTTTTCTTAAGGATGGAAGTAGGGTCCTTTTCATGTTGCAATCAGGCTTTATAACCACACAGGAAATGATGTTGCATCCTTGTACAAAAACGTTCATCAGGAGCTGCTTATTGAGGCTTCTTTTTTGAAATGGGCAAGCTTCCTCTTATTTAGCCCAGGAATTTTAAAGCAAAAATGGATTTATCTGTCTTCATTGTTTAAATAAAAAATATTTCAATCAACAGGCTAAATTGTCCAGTAAATAAGGTTTGTCTTTGCTGTTCCCCACAATCCTTTTAAGTATCCCTCCCTAACACATTTTCTCCCCTTCTTATGCTTTCCCACAGTTCTCCCTCTTCTGACAAGAGGAAAAAAGTAAAAATGAATTTATACTAAGGTCCTAATAACTATTTGTTACTTCTATCAAGAGTATTTTAAAATAACAGGGAAAAAGCCACATTTGGCACAATTCCTTAGGAAAGAATTTAAAGTATCAGAAACAAGACAATTGAATTTTATAGCAGGGTCTGTCTGTGCTGGTAAGCTTGTCTCTATCATACTATAGCTATGTGAAACAAGCCAGTACCTCCATTCAATATCATGATTTAAAGGATATAAAAATAGATTTTTTTTCAAAACATGGTTTGAGAAAGATATCACACTTGAAAAATTCTTACATTTTCAATGTTAAGATGACAGCTTAAACAATAGTCTTCCAACTTGAATTTTATTTCTTTTCACAATTTCCCTAGTAGAGATTTACAAAAAAAAAAAAAAAAAAAAAAAAAAAACCCAAAAACGAGAGACATAAAAAGCTAGAACTGGAAGGACCTTATCTGGTCCAATCTCTTTATCTCAAAGAAGTGAAAACTGAGTCCTAGAGAGGAAATTTAAATGACATACCTAAGGACACACAGTTAAGTACTGGTAAGGCTATGCTCAGAACTCAGATCTTTCTGAGTCCTAGAGAGGAAATTTAAATGACATACCTAAGGAAACACAATTAAGTACTGGTAAGGCTATGCTCAGATCTTTCAATTTCTAAAGAACTACATTTTTTTTAATGATTGAAAAATACCTACAAGAAATTGGAAATAGCCAAAGCTCTGTGGTCAGATATCACAGAATCTTTACTGCATTAAAAAAAAAAAATCTTGAAAGTGTATTTGGAAGAGTAGGTGAATATCTAAATGATCCCAGAGAGACAGTACAAAGTCCACTTTGATCTTAAATCTCTTCAGGGTAAGATGCCAAATCCATTCCAGTGTTATTTCCTAATTTAAGTAGTTCCGAAGTCAAAATTAATCTTGAAAAACATGTTCTAAATTCATTTTGAATATGTACATAAGTTAAAGTCAGCACAGAACCAGGAAAACCATATGCAGAAGGACTACGAGGTAAAAGATATTCCAACTCCAGACTCTTGGCATTTTCACTGGCTCTTCCTCATTCTTGGGATTCTTTCCCTCCACAAGTCTGCCTCCTGGCTTCTTTCAAATTCCAGCTTCTTTCAAATTCTTTTAAAATCCCATCTTCCACCAGAAGCCTTTCCCAATCCCCTTTAATTCTAGTGTCTTTCTTCTGTTGATAATTTCCATTTATCCTAATATAACTTGTTTGTACATAGTTGTTCCCATATTGTCTCCCATTAGGTTTTGTGCTCCCTGAGAATAGAGACTGTCTTTTTTTCTTTCTTTGTATATCCAGTTCTTAGCACAGTGTCTAGCCATGGTGGTAAGTATCTAATAAATGTTTGCTGACTTACTAGATTACTGTAGTATAAATGGAAAGAACAACAAACAAAAGAGTAAAACTGCATGCTGTATGATTATAACAATCAAGATTATCTTCAAAGAAGTAATGAGAAAACTCACCTCTCTCTTCTTTGCTGAAGTAGCCAACCTGCAAAAGTATGAAACTGCCTATATTGTCAAGATTGGTTATATGTTGATTAATTTTGCTAAAATGCTTTCCCCCACTTTCTTTTCTACCCATTACAAAGAATGGATCAATGAATATGGGATGTGAAAAATATATTCAGAAATAAAAGTGATGTAAAAATAGAATAAATATCATTAATTTTTTAAATTTACAAATAAAATATATGTTGATTCTTTTAAAATATTGCTAGTTTAAGTCAATTATAATTGATATCTCTTCTGATTTAAGTGTATTTTTTTACTTATATCCTTTTTTTTTATTCTAACAATCCCTATTCCTCCAACCTTTCTTCATAAAGCCTATTCAAGAGAAAGAGTAAATCATTTTGTAAACCTGAAAGCACTATATAAAAAGCTACTATTATTATTCATGTTTTAATTTAATTGGTTAACTATTTTGTCCATTCTCTCTCTTTCTCCATATCTCTTAAATGCAAGGCTTACTGTAAGCCGTATTATAATGAAGGTCAGAGATTATTCCCTAATCTTTATCTCTTTTTGCTCTTTTTGCTATCTGTATCTTGGTATGTTTGTTTGTTGGCCTTTCCCCCAACCATACTACATGGCTGACTAAAGAGATAGTTTATCTTGCATAGCATTTAAAGGACAGCCCAGAAGGTTAGTGGTTTCAAATGAGTTTATCTCATTAATTTAAAAACCTATCATAGGTCAGTGTTATAATTCATATAATTCAATGATTTAAAAGTAAAACCATAAGCTGAAATAGCAGTCTTTTATTGCCAAACAACAGAGGATATGTGCCAGGAACACTAAGTTTTCTGCCTCAAAAGAGTGTAGCTTCAAACTTCAATATGGCATCCAAAATAATTTAAAATAAACAGTATTTGAAATCTAAGGAATTTGTCATCACCACTTTATGTGAATCATTAACTTTCTTTATGGAAAGGTCAATCTTTAAAAAAAAAAAGTCTAAAACTTGAGAACATTAATAACAAATAGCAGCCATTGGTCATTTGTTGAGGAAAATGTGGCAAATGTAATTAAATCTATTAATTTAGACACAATCATACAGTTCAAGCATCAATTTAGAGTATTTGTTTTACCACTGCTGCCTTCCTATCATTAATTTCTTGTGCATCAGTTCTCTAATAATAGCTTATCCTGCTTAACACAAAAGCAAAAAATAGTATATGTGTGTAGGTATATACTTTTTTTCTTATTTATAAGTTCACTAAATAAAATGTTGCCTGAGCATAATGGCTTTTTCAAAGCATTTTACTAAGAGACCAAGTAGAGGATCTCCCAATACAATGTAATCCAGTGTTCTCTAGCATGCTCAGTGAAAATACAGAAACCATGTCTAAAACTAACCTTCTATGATACTGGAGAAGAACATTATTCAGAGGTGCTCAAATACCCCTGTTGCTGAGATTAAGAATAACTCCTTCTGCACCCAAAGTTGTCTGTTCATTGCCTAGATCAGTTTATATATCACACTCTTGAGAATAGCAATCCTCCGCAAAAAGCTTTTCTGAACAAATATATGAATTATCCTCTCTGGCAGGAGTTCTTAACTTGGAGTCAGTTACTTTTTTAAAAAAATATTTTTATACTATTACATATAATTGGTTTCCTTTGAAAGCTTTTTTTTTTTTTTTTTTTTTTTTTT
>JAJPUD010002645.1:31128-196635 GCA_023553655.1 Myrmecobius fasciatus
GTCTTCCTGACTTCAGGGCTGGTGCTCTATCCTCTGCGCCACCTAGCTGCCCCTTCCTTTGTAATCTTATGTATTTTATTTTTTACATTTAAAAATATTATTCTGAGATCCGTAGATTTCACCAGACTGTTAAAGGGATTCATCACACACACAACATACACACACATACACACAAAGTCCTGCTCTTTGGTCACAATGTTGATGTGATATATGGATATTTGTGAAATTATTGCCATTACTTTGAGCTGGTATTCCCATGGCTTAAAAGGTATGAATTATAACCTGAATTAATCAAAGCCCTCTCCTTACTATTGCATAAAGCTTTTTTAAACATTTCTCCAACTGTACTTTTCATATGGAGTGAAGGATGAAAAGGAACTCTTTATGAAATTTAATGTCAACTCAAAGAGGGAATAACACATTCAGCAGGATGTAGAAATTTATCTTACATTATAGGAAGGTAGGAAGGGAGGACAAGAAAAAGGAAGAGGCTGATAAAAGGGAAGGCTGATTGAGGAAGGTGATGATCAGAAGTAAAACACTTGTGAGGAAGGACTGGGTGAAAGGAAAGAGAGAGATAAAAAGAGAGACCAAGACAGAAAGAAACAGAGGAATAAGTTGAAGGAAAATAAATACACAGTTAGTAATCATAACTGTGAATGTGAATAGGATGAACTCCCATAAAATGGAAGCAGATAGCAGAGTAGATTAAAAGTCCTGCAATATGTTGTTTGCAAGAAACACATTTGAAGTAGAGACACACAGAATAAAGGTAAAAGGCTGGAGCAGAATATATTATGCTAGCTGAAGTTAAAAAAATAAAAAGGAGGAGCAGCAATCATGATCTCAGACAAATCAAAAGCTAAAACATACCTAATTAAAAGAGACAAGGAAATCACATCTTGCTAAAAGGTGCCATAGATAGTGAAGAAATATCAGCACCAAATGTACATGCACTAAATGGTTTAGCATCCAAAAGAGAAATTAAATGGCATCCAAGAGAAAATAGACAGTAAAATTATACTAATGGAGGACCTCAACTTCCCCCTTTAAGAATAGATAAATATAATAACAACAACCAAAAAAAAAAAAAAGAAAGAAAGAAGAGGAATAGAATTTTAGAAAAGTTAGTTATGATAAACCTCTGAAGAAAACTGAATAGAGATAAAAAAGAATATATCTTTTTCTAAGTGATACATGGGACCTACACAAAAATTGACTATGTAGAGAAATCTCCAAAATCAAATGCAGACATGCAGAAATATCAACTGCACTACTTTCATATCATAATGCAATAAAAATTATGTGTAGTAAAGGTCCATGGAAAAATAGATAAAAAATTGGAAACTAAATAAGTAAGCATTGAGTGGTCAAAGAACAAATCATAAAAACAATCAATAATTTCATTAAAAAACGAAAAACAGTAATGACACAACATAGCAAAATTGATGGGATGCAGCCAAAGTACTATTTAGGGGGGAAATTAGATCTCTAAATACTTACATCAATAAACTAGAGAAAGACCATATGGATGAATTGGGCATGAAACTAAAAAAAAAATCTAGAAAAAGAATAAATTAAAAATCCCCAATTAAATACAAAATTGAAAATCCTAGGGGGGAAAAAAGGTGATATAAAATTGGAAGAAAACCATTGTGCTAATAAATAAAATTAACATCTGATTTTATGAAAAAAAGAAACCTGATAAACCTTTGGTTAATTTGAAAAGAAAAAAGGAAACCAAATTACTAGCATCAAAAATGAAAAAGGTGACTTCACCACCAATGAAGAAGAAATTAAAGCAATAACTAGGAGTTGTTTTGCCTAATTATATACCAATAAATCTGACAATCTAAGGAAAATGTATGACTATTTTTTGGAAATATATACTGCCCAGATTAACAAAAGAAGAAATAGAATGCTTAATTAACCCCATTTTAGAAAAAGAAATTGAACAAGTCACCAGTGACCTCCCTAAGAAAAAATCCCCAGGGCCAGATAGGTTTACAAGTGAATTTTACCAAACATTTAAAGAATAATTCATTCTAATACCATATAACCTATTAGAGAAAATAGGCAAAGTCCTACCAAATTCTTTTTATAACACAAATATAGTGTTAAGACCTAAGCCTGAAAGAGCAAAAATAGAGAAAAAAAACTACAGACCAATTTCCCTAAAGAATATTGATGTAAAAATTTTAAACCAAATATTAGCAAAGAGATAACAGCAACATATACCACCAGGATCATACACTATGACCTGGTGAGACTTTTACAAGAAAGGCAGCGCTGGTTCAATATTAGGAAAACTATCAGCATAATTGACCATATCAATTACAAAACTAACAGAAATTATAGCATTATCTCAGTAGGAACACTAGAGAGAATAGGAATAAATAGAGCTTTCCTTATGATAAGTGGTATCTATTTAAACCCATCAGCAAGCATTATCTGTAATAAGGATAAGCTACAAGCATTCCCAAAAAGATCAGGATGCCCATTATCATCTCTATTATTCAATATTGCACTAGAAATATTAGCTTTAGCAATAAGAGAAGAAAAAAGAAAATAAAAGAATTAGAATAGGCAGTGAGGAAACAAAACTATCACTCTTTGCAGATTACATGATGATATACTTAAGGGATTTTAGAGAATCAACTAAAAAATTCTTGAAATTAATTAATTAGTTAATTAACAACTTTAGCAAAGTTGTAGAGTAAAAACAAACCCACATAAATCATCAGCATTTCTATATGTTACCAACAAAACCCAGCAGCAAGAGATAGAAAAAGAAATTCCATTTAAAATAAATGTAAACAATATAAAATACTTGGAAGTCTACCTGTCAAGACAAACCCAGGAACTATATGAACACAAGTACAAAATATTTTTCACATAATTTAATGTCAACAACCCCCCTAGAAGGACTCCCCAAAGGGCAAAGCTAAGTCTTTGTTGGACACACAAAAGACAAAAACATGTCAATCTGGTTCTTGACAATTACTACATCTGGATGCAGCTTGTGAGGCAGGTAGTGAGCAAGTGTCATCTCCCAGGCATCCACTAAATACACGCCTACCCCAGAGAACATCTTCCTTAGAATGGTGTCAAGCTGAAAGGAGAACCAGTCACTGTTGAAAAGGCTAACCTCAGGCCCCAGTTCCTGGACATTGGCTGTTCGGATAACTACTACAGTCTTTGGACTCCGGTCTAGGAGGCGTACAACTGCACGGCGAATGTTCCTCAGTCGCCGGATATAAACTTCTAAAGGGAAGGTGCTGAAGTGAGACCATATGGCTATGGCCACCACAGTGCTTCTCCCTCCCACAATTCTGTTCAGCTCATTGGCCACATAATGTAGCTCATTGCTTAAGACAGTAGTAAATCGGATGGGAGGTCCATGACAGCGGTACTGTAGCAAAATGTTGTGTTTCAAATCCACTGCGAGGTAGGGGCCCACATTTTTAGGACTGCCCAGGTTAAACTCCACCAAATCTGAAACATATATTTGCATAAATGAAATTCAATGATGAAAATAGAATACTTTTCTTTCTTACTCCACTTACCTAAAAGAATCAAAAAATATCTATCCAAGTAAAAGCAAAATAAAAGTTATCATCCAGAAACCCCTAAAATGCAAGGAGGGAGAGTTTGTTTGAATGAATTTTGAAATAATTCATAATGTAACTGAAATAGTATCCATTTATTTACAAAGGAAATGGAAGAAGAAAATGCTTCCCCTGAGTGATATAGCTGAAAGAGCATTTGACTGGGAATGAAACAGCCTGCTTTTTAAATACCAGTTCTGCCACTTATTATCTGTTTTCTTGGAGAAGTCATGTGACTTCTATGAACCTCAGTTTCCTTATATGTAAAAAAAATTAGTGGGCTGGAATCATCAAAAAACCTCTTGAGATCCCTTATGAGTTCGAAATTCATTATGCTACAAGCCTCTTTAAACCTATTATTTTATTACTCTAGCATAATTAAGACTGAACTTGCTTTGATAAAAAAAGTAATTGACAGAAATATGACCACTGAGGTTTTCAGCATCCATGGCTCCCACTTGAGTAGAAAAAGTGCTGATTTGAATGTAACATTATCCATCAGACCAAGAAATCTTGCTTTATTAGGTGATCATTGTATTTAAGAAAATCAGCCTGGTACTTTCATTTCATGTCCCAAGAAGCAAAATGTAAGATTTATAGGTTAATCAATCAACAAGCATTTATTAACACCTAGATGTTCTAGATGTTGTGCTATGTACTAGGAAACAAAAAAAGGCAAAAAACAGTCTTTGTTTTCAAAGAGCTCATAATCAAATGGAGGAAGTAACAAGCACACAGCTATGCAGAAACAAGATTAATAGAGGACACATTGGAAATAATCAACAGAGGAAAGGCACTAATATTAAGTAAGGGCAAAGAATTAGAGCTGGGCACACACTAAATGCTGAGAAACTGCTCACTGAATTGAAAATGAAGGAAAGTATAAATTGAAGAATGACTAAATATGAAATACTACTATGTCATAAAATATAATGAATATGAATTCAGAGAAGCGAAAGAAAATCCAGAGTGAAATAAACAGAGCCAGAGAAATAATACATACAATGATTACAATCACATAAATAGAAAAAACAATGAAACTGAATGATACATGACTTATTAGTATTAAGCTTGGTCTTGGAGAATAGTTGAGAAAAAGGACCTCTTTCCTCCATTGCAAAGATGAGAGATTATGGATGTGGACTATTGCATACAGTGGCAGATATAGTCAATGTCTGATTAGTTTCACTGAATTGCTTTTTTTTCTTGTTCTCTTGTATTCTTTATTATAAAGGCTGACTTGCTGGGTGCAGGGGAAAGGAATATATTAAGAAATCAAAGTAATATTAAAACAAAAAGGAAAAAGAAATGAGAGCAAATAAGCAATGCTATGTCTTTCATCTGTTAGTTTCATCCTATGGCCAGGTCAATTTCCCTAAAGAGAAATCTGTCTCTCAAACAGGTATAAAAAGACTAGCAACTCTCAAGCTAAAAGAAATAGTTTCCTCCTTCTGGTCTCATTATCTAAATAAACCCTACCCTTTTTTGTCACAGTCCAGTTCATATCCTAGTTCCTTTTTAAAACCTCAGATTTCCCCAGCCCTCAGTGATGGCCCACTCCTCTGAATCCCTAAGTACAAGAATTCTCAGTCTGGGGTCTGTAAACTTCTTGTTATTTTTATATATTTTGAAAACTGTATTTCATTATAGTTTTTTTTTTTTAATTTGCAATCCTAGATGTTTTAGGATTTAAAAAAAGGACCATAATAACAGAATTTAGTTGCTACATCAATTTGAGGGGAGAATAGTTAGTAATTGAAAATAAGCTTCATTTCCTCTATTGGGCTCCCAGCTACCCCATTTGATTTGTGGAATATTCCATACTCTCAGTCTCCCTGGATCAATATTCAATAAGCCAATTTCAAGCCCAATAGTGTTCTGTGGCCAAATTAGTTTAAAAAGTTATCTTGGACAAATCTTGACTTCTCTTAATCCTTCCACTTAATTCATTATTGTTTAACTTCTAGCCACACTTAAATGGAACAAAAACTGAAGTTCTCTGACACTAATAAATCCCATTCTTCCTTCTGAATGAATCATGTTTGATGACCAGGATTAGGCTTTACCTAGCTAACATTTGGTAGGTATAGAACAGGAAATCAATCTAGACAGTTCTGATGCCTTTCAGTTGTCAAAAAAAAAAAAAAAAAAAAAGGCCAATCAGTTTTAGAAGACTGCTAAAGGTTAAGTAGTAGTAACCTCCAACCATGGGCTGTGACGATCAGCTTTGGTCAGTATTTGGTAACTGTACTATAAGCAAACTTCCAGTATAATGAATGTTTCTTCATGGTTGTGATTCGTGTTTTCATTCATTCCACAAATCTATGAAAGGTAGGAGGGAGAAGTACAGTACTCAAAGGAACAAGTACTGGCTCTGAAACCAAGAGACTTGGATTCAAATACTACCTTTGAAGCTTTTCACCTGTGTTAGTTTGAACAAGTCATTTAACTTCCTTGTTTTCTCATCTGTAAAATTAAGTTGCTGGACTAATCACTTAGTTTCTTTCTTTCTTTCTTTTTTTTTTTTTTTTGCTGAGGTAATTAGGGTTAAGTAACTTGCCAGGGTCACACAGCTAGGAAGTGTTAAGTGTCTGAGGCCAGATTTGAACTCAAGTTCTCCTGACTTCAAGGCTGGTGATCCATTACTGAGCCACCTAGCTGCCCCAATCTCTTAGTTTCTTACAAGATTTCTTTTAGTTTTCAATCTGTGATCCTCTAGAATTCCACAAAATAATCTACATATTATGCTGATAATTGTAATAATCTATCACACAGAGCTGACACATGTGGCACAGTTAAATTTCAAATAAATTAAAATATGAAGTGTTTATAAAGTGTTTTAATATTAGATGTGGGAGAAAATATTAACAGTGTAAATTTTCAAAAAGTCCCAATGAGGGGAAGGCATTTGGGCTAGGTTTTGAAGTATGAATAAACTGCCAATAGACAGAAATAAGGAAAGACATAAGAAATTCCATAGAGAAGAGCAAGAGCAGAGGTAGAAAAACAGGGAATATCTTAGAAAGACGGAAAGAACCTAGAGCATTAAGTATTAAGAGTATTAAGTCTAATACATAGAGTATTAAGTCGTTTCAGTCATGCCCAACCTTGGGGATTTTCTTGGCAGAGATACCTGATTGATTTGTCATTTCCCCTTCTCCACCTCATTTTCAGATGAGGAAACTGAGGCAATCAGGATTAAGTGACCTGCCCAGCTAGGAAGTATCTGAGGCTAGATTTGAACTCAGAAAGATGAGTTTTCTTGACTCCACGTCTGGCACCCTATCCCCTGTGTCACCTAGCTGCCCTGAGCTTAGAGTACATGCGGGTCAAGTTTGAAATAGTAGCTCAGAGCTAGAAAGTGGAGGATATAGAATATAAAGTAAAGCAACCTGCTATATAGCTAATAAGTAATGGGAAGCTATTAAAGGTTGATAAGCAGTAGAGTGATGATAATGCTCCTACACCAAATGGCATTTGGGCAGCTAGGTTACACAAATAAAGCTCTAGACCTTTAGACAGGAAGACCTGAGTTAAAATCTGACCTCAGACACTTATTAACTTTAATGTGATCCTATTTGATTTACTTAACTTCTGTTTGACTTAACTTACTCAATTGTAAAAATAGGGATAAAATAATAGCACCTACCTCCTAGGGTTGTTGTGAGGATCATATAAGATAATAATTATAAAAATGTACATAATTCCTGGCATATAATAAATGCATATAGTAAGTCCTAAATAAATGTTTATTCCTTTAAAATCCTTCAGCTCCACACACCCTTGTGTCCCAGAAAGAGCAATCTGTATACAAGATGGATTAGAGAAAGATGAGACTGGAGATGAAAACCAGTGAGAAGACTTGAAATAATTCAAATAAGATTGAGAAGCTAATCTATAATGATACTAGTATAGTGGAAAAGACAGAGGTGAGAGTTGTTTCAGAGAGAATTGAGAGGGAAAAGTGATTAGTGATTGATTAAGCAAATGAATGTGTGGGAGGGAAAACAGGGAGGAGTCACACTTTTCTCCAGCTCTAAACTCTCGATTTGGGCTCTACGAAACTACACTAGGCTGTATCACTGTTTAAAAAAAAAAAAAAAAAAAAAAAGCCTAAGTTTCTTTCTCCTTTTATGGTAGCATCTACTTCTTCCTTCTCTTTGTAAAAATAAATTAGTAATTGCAGCTTCTTTTTCCCAAGCAAGAGATAATATGCCTCTTTCAAAAAGTATTCTGATGCAATAAATGACCATAGTATATCAGTCTGGAAGGAGATTCATAACTCACCTTTGAATTCACCATTTAAAAATACCCCTAATCTATCTCCATATTCATTGACTATACACAGAGAGCCTTCCTAACCCATTTAGCATCTTATTTAATAGAGGGCATCCACTCACTCAAAGCACCATGAAGCAAGAAGGAAAAAAGCTCATGGCTGGCAATTCAAGAAAGCTACTATGTCTAGTCCAGAAGCTGGATGGATGCTCTAGGGTCTTTAGTAGAAAGCAGAAACCCTAAAGATTTCTGTAGTACATGTTAGTCCTCTTTCTAGCTGATCTGCAACATTAGGACAATTGAAAAAGAGACAATATGGCGGTGGTGGGCCAGGCTGAGAGCTTAGCTGTATCACTGCCACCATGAAACTATGTCAATCAGTCAGTAAACATTTATTAAGTACCTGCTATATACTAGGCACTATGCTAAGCACTGGGTATACAAAAAGAGGCAAAAGACAGTCCCTGCCCAAGATGCTTACAAATCTAATGTCAATGCTTTTCCTTGACTACTTGCTTCCCAGGTAAAGCTGGGAACTGACCCAATCAAAGGTCTGGAAGAAGTAATGAGACATTGTTGCATAAATGAATCACAGAAACTTCCTTTCAAGGATCATCTAAGAGGCAATGGAGTACAGAAGAAAGAACAAAGGACATGGAGCTTGAAAGTTTCAGTTCCCATCCTGACTGCCATTTACTAGCAATAACCATGTATGAATCATAGAACATTTCTAAGTATTTCTAAGCCTCAGTTTCTTCATGAGGATAAGGAGCTGATTGTCTCAAAGGATTTCTGTTGTGGGGCAGAAATTTGCTAGGGGTAGGTTAATCCACTACAATCTCACAACAGTGGACAGAAAGGTTGTAAGCAAGAAAGTTTGATTGCACACCTAGAGCAACTGGGCATAGTTTTGCTGCTCGATGGATTGAGCTGTTTGACACCCAACAGTGGGTTCTTTGGGCAACAGAAATGTCAAAGGGGTTTTGAGACTTTATGAGAAGCTGCTATGGCCCAGGGAACCTCCTCACTGACTTTCCTTTTTTTTTTTTTTTTTTAAATTTAAACTTTTGTGCCAGTTGTTTTTAATTTGTTCTTACCCTTTGGACTGTTTTTTTAAAAAGCATCTTAAAAATTCCTTTTACCTGAGGGTAGTGAAATGAATTCAGTAAAATGACTTTGTTTAAAAGCTCTGGATATGAAAAGTCCACTCCACTAGAAGTAAGCTATTAACTAACTAACCATTCTCCCAGTCCTCCCCATTCCAGTTACTATAAGAAAAATCATTTATATAAAAAGAGGATTGTATGAATATAAAGAACTATTATTATTCTTATAATGAAAAACTAACTTTTTCAAAGTCACAGATCTAATTAGTGACAGAATTAGAATTAGATCCTTGGTCTCTCTGACTCACAAGCCACAGTTCTCTCTAGGCAATATTGTATTTTTTTTTTTAGTAACATTAACCACCAAACATTTTTCTTGGACTGAGACTTCCAATTATTTTCTGATTTTTAAGACAATTTATTAATGCCTTTTGTTTTTACAACACACTTACTTCCCAATATTTTCTTCTCCCCCTTTTGCCTTAAGAAATCTCTCCTGAATCAAAGACAATCAGTTAAGCAAAACAAACTAAGACAAACATGTACAACATTCTGTACTCATAATTTTCCACCTCTCTAGTGAGGATAGAAGGCCATCACCTTTCCAGCCTACATAAGTGCTTTTCCCACCTCACCTCCAAATATCTGGGTTTATGTACAATTCTTCCCTACATCTTAGAAGTATTTGTTTAAAAAAAAAAAAAAAAAGTACCAACCTGGAACAAATGTGATCAGATAGTCAAACCACTGTCTTATGGTAGAGTCACCAAATAAATGGATCATTTTTCCTTGTAAGCATTCTGTAATGTTGCCAGGCTCATTGAACTGGTGCATCTTGAATTTTCTAGGCCTCCACTGGTTTTTGTAATAATAACCAGAAGGGAAGTTTTCCATGCTTTGAGAGGGTTCAAGATCATTTGCTTCTGGAAAGACAAAAGAAAATCCTTGAAAATCTCTTAGAAATCAGAACAAAAAAATTCCCAATGTGATGACATAAATGTGCCAATATACATGCAACTTTTTATTCCACTGTAACACCTAAAAGAATTTCCCCTTATTTTGGCCAGAGATACACAAGGCACTGGCACAGCATGCCAGTATTGTTCTTAAAAGAAGTTACAGGTGTGAGGTAAATATAGTGATGCTCTGGGGAGAAAGATAAAAGCAGCTGAATTTTTCCTCTGGGTATGTACATTTTTATTATGATAGAAGGAAATGGAAGAAGATCAAAAGAAGCAGTTGTGTGATATAAGCATCAGATTCAAAACACTTAACAAGCACAGCTTAATTTCTCACTAAAGGCAGAAGCTAACTTATACAGGTATTTTATAAATAGGTAAATTGAATCACAGAAAAATGATGTAACTAGTCCATAGTGGACCAGCAATGAGAGCATAGAGATATCTCTTGTAGTCTGTCCATTGTCCAATGTTTAATACATATGTATGTAGTCTTTTACCTAGATTACACCACTGGCCTCTTATCTAGTCTCTGTGCTTTCAGTCCAACCTCAATCTAATTTATACAATACATACCTTACATATTGGTCCTTCTGGTGGATGGAAGGGATCATATCACTACACTGCTCAAAACCCTTCAAAAGTCTCATTGTCCATCAAATACATCAAACTGCATACCCCAGCATTCAAGACCCTCCACAATCTATCTTCAGCCTATCTTTACAACCTAGCTTCAGATGAAGGGAAGGGAAGTATGAAAAGGATAAATTTTAATGTACTTTGAAAACAAAGATGTTTCCAAGATATTTTTTATTTTCTCTTGGCTTTTTGTCAAAGGTTTACACTTCATAGCTTATATTACTCATTCAAATATGGTGATTTTTTTTTTAAATGGGCAATTTTGAGTTCTCTTTTATATCACTCCCTTCTAGAATCTGAGTTCCACATTTAAAGACATGCTAAATGTCCACCCACTATCTAATTTATGAAATCCAAATTCTTATGAGTCAGTAAATAAAATGTACAAGTATGTCTTCTTTCACAAAAACAAATGTATACCAAGCTACTACCTAAAGGCAATATTTGTAACACTTAGAACTCTTCTGTTTCTCATTCTTTTTAAAGAACTTTAGTTAAAGATGACCTGTTGTGCCAGAGTATACATGCAAACATTGTCCTTAGACATCTGATAATTTTTCACTGGCTCAGAATCTGTTTACACATCAGCTATCTAAAGTTTCATGCAGGTTAAATGGAAGAATTATTCAGGAATAAAGCTTGCTTTTCATTATATAATTAGATGCATTGGTATTAAGAATACTGAATTTCACATTGGAAACAATAACTCTTCCAATTCAATGTTAATTATATTTACTATCAGAAGTAAGTCAAGCAAAGCAAATCAATTACTGTACATGAAACTCATTTTTAAAGGATGTGGCAATAATGGAAAAATGAAAACATATGCCTATATTGCCCCCCTATGGTCATCTGACACAGGAGTCATATTCTGGAAACAATATTATTTCAGTTAAACTATGATTAGATAGTGATTCATTAGTAAGTCAGCTGTTTAGAATTCAGGGGAGAAATCCCCGTAGTGAGGTTTTTGAGGCATAGTTAAGTGACT
Source organism: Myrmecobius fasciatus (assembly GCA_023553655.1). Classification (NCBI taxonomy): domain Eukaryota; kingdom Metazoa; phylum Chordata; class Mammalia; order Dasyuromorphia; family Myrmecobiidae; genus Myrmecobius; species Myrmecobius fasciatus. The sequence continues at coordinate 42,710 of JAJPUD010002645.1, forward strand.
TGCTCAGAGTCACTCAGCTAATACATATCCAAGTCAAATTTGAACTCAGGACCTCCTTACTCCAGGCTAGGTTCTCTATCCACTAAACCACCAAGCTGCCCAGAATAAGATTTTAAGCAATGGTTAGGTTCCCAAGCTATTTTATAAAATCCCATTTAACACATAATATAATTGAAAATAGGATAATTATATTTTTTAGAAAAAAAATCAGTATTCTGCATTTTAAGCATATTTTCTCAAAGATAAATTTATTAACTAAATTAACTGGAAGTACAAAATGAGACCTCTTTTGGGACATGGCCAATATGCAAATTTGTTTTGCTTGATAATATATGTTTATAATGGGTGTTTGTTTTCTTGCTTTCTCAATAGTAGAAAAGAGAGGAGAGAGGGTAGAAAGAAAATTCATATCTGAATAAAAAAAATTTAAGAAATTAATTCTAAATAGCTATGCTTAGAGAGATAAATTCAAAAGGGATAGAAGTTCATCTTGCCTGTAAAAAGATATGTTTTTTAATTTTTTTAAATCTTTCTACCCAAACCATTTTTGAGTTAATATTTATAAGGTTCAAAAACAAAGATAAACTTCACTGTTGAAATTAAGCAGAAAGACAAAATCTAAACAGCAGTTTTATGAAAAAAATAAAAATTCTGGGACCACCTAGAGGATTATCTCTGCAACCTGGTCAAGACATGGATAAAGGTAAACAAGTAGTACTAGGTAGGACCACTGTCTACATTGGGTTCTCCTTACCTCCCCTGCCAACATGGCTTGAATTTGTTACTATTCCCCAACCTTAAACTTGATTGGGTGGAAAAGGAAGCTATACTTTCCATCACACAGCTTACTAGTAGCCATTAACTAAATGAACACTTCTTCCTACTTATTCAAGGACATAAAAAAAAGGGCCACACTGGAATAGAGGTCCTTCAGATTTAGAGACATCTCAAGAAATATCCTGCTGGGGCAGCTAGGTGGCTCAATGGATAGAGCATCAGCCCTGAAGTCAGGAGGACTTGAGTTCAAATCTGGTCTCAGACACTTAACACTTCCTAGCTGTGTGACCCTGGGGAAGTCACTTAAACCCAGTCACCTCAGCAAAAAAAAAAAAAAATAAATAAAAATATAAAATAAAATCCTGCTCTGATGACCATTTCCAATGAGGGAAGAGAAATATCTACCCAAAATAAGTGATAGAATACCCTTATTGTATATGCTTTCTATGTTATGGTTAAGTAAACATTTTCTTAACTCTTGAATGATCTAGGAATGCCTTATTTTGTTCTAGAACAAGGTAAAAAACCTAAATCAGGCCCCCCTCACTAGATTACAGTTTTTAAGTAGGTTAATCCTTGCTGTTGTACAACTGTGTCATACTCTCTGGGATTCCCCAGACCACACTATCCATAAAGTTTTCTCGGCAAAGATACTAAAGGGTTGCCAATGTCTTTTTTTTTTTTTTAATTTAAATTTTAATTTTTTTTATTAAAGCTTTTTATTTGTATAACATGTATATGGGTAGTTTCCCAACATTGATTTTTACAAAGCTTTCCATTACAAATTTTACCCCCAGTCCCCTCCCCTCCCCTAGATGGCAGGAAGTACACTACATGTTAATAATGTTGAAATGCTTGAGAAGTTATGCAAGAAAAATCCTATCTACAAGAAAAAAAAGAATCAGAGAAAGGCAACACAATGCAAGCAAATGTCAATAGAGATCATGAAAATGTTACGTTGTGGTCCATATTTCATATCCCTCTCTCTGGGTGTATATGGTTTTCTTCAGTGAACAATTGGAACTGGTTTGAGACAATTCTTCGTTGCAGAGAGCTATGTCCATCAGAATTGATCATCATGTAATACTGTTGTTGCCGTGTATAATGATCTCCTGGTTCTGCTCATTTCACTCAGCATCAGTTCATGCAAGTCTCTCCAGGCCTCTCTGAAATCATCCTGCTGGTCGTTTCTTACAGAGCAATAATATTCCATAACATTCATATACCATGATTTATTCAGCCACTCTCCAATTGATGGGCATCCCTTCAGTTTCCAGTTTCTAGCCACTACAAAAAGGGCTGCCACAAACATTCTTGTACAGGTGGGTCCCTTTCCCTCCTCTAAGATCTCTTTGGGATATAGGCCCAGTAGAAACACTGCTGGGCCAAAGGGTATGCACAGTTTGACAACTTTTTGAGCATAGCTCCAAATTGCTCTCCAGAATGGTTGGATCTGTTCACAGTTCCACCAACAATGTATTAGTGTCCCAGCCTTCCCACATCCCCTCCAACATTCATCGTTATCCTTTCCTGTCATTTTAGCCAATCTGACAGGTGTGTAGTAGTACCTCAGAGTTGTCTTAATTTGCATTTATCTGATCAACAGTGATTTGGAGCAACTTTTCATATGACTAGAGATGGTTTTAATTTCATCATCTGAAAATTGTTCATATCCCTTGACCACTTATCTATTGAAGAGTGGCTTGAATTCTTATATATATGAGACAATTCTCTATATATTTTAGAAATGAGGCCTTTATCAGAACCATTGAATGTAAAGATGATTTCCCAATTCGATGCTTCCCTCCTAATCTTGTCTGCATTTGTTTTGTTTGTACAGAAACTTTTTAACTTAATATAATCAAAATTATCCATCTGGTGTTCAATTTGGAGTTCCAGGTCTTCTTTGGACATAAATTTATTCCATCTCCACAGGTCTGAGAGGTAAACTATATTACGTTCCTCTAACTTGCTTACAAAGTCCCTCTTTATATCTAGATTGTGAACCCATTTAGATCTTATCTTGGTATGTGGTGTTAGGTATGGGTCAAGCCCTAATTTCTTCCATACTAGTTTCCAATTTTCCCAGCAGTTTTTGCCGAATAGTGAGTATTTATCCCAAAAGCTGGGGTCTTTGGGTTTATCGAATACTAGATTGTTAAGGTTATTGCCTAGGTTGTCCTGATATCCTATCCTGTGCCACTGATCGACTGCTCTATTTCTTAGCCAGTACCAAACGGTTTTGATGACCGCTGCTTTATAATATAGTTTTAGATCTGGTACAGCAAGGTTGCCAATGTCTTAATCCACTGAAGAATCCATCAGAGTGACTTGCCCAGGTAAATATCTGAGGCTAGATTTGAACTAGGATCTTTTTGAGTCTATTCCCAGAGCTTTACCCACTGAAGATCCAGACACTCCCATCCTTGGACTCTTACTACCTAATACTCTTTAAGAATGATGAACAATTATCTTCAGGGAGAATAGAGTTCCTCCTGAACTCTGACTTAGTTTACTTAGTTTCCTTTTAGAAAAGGGTTTGAAAACAATGTTTAAAAGACTTCAGATCAAGATACTGATTGAGTACTGAAAAAAAGGTTTTTCTATTCTGGTGGGGCCAGACTTAAACAAAAATAGAAAACATGACTTTCACATTCTTAAAAGAGAGAAGCGGTCAGAAGTTGAGTATGTTTTAGCAATTTCCAAGAAGGGTCCCAGAAGACAGAATCAAAGGATCTTGGAAGATAATAACTGGAAGGGCCATTAGAGTGAATCCTTTTCATGAATATCTTATATTCCATCAGGTCCCAAGTCCTATGGATTACAATGTTTTTGCACTAGACCAAGAGCTGAAAGTTGCTGTCAATCAAAAACAAGTGAGCAAATTAGCTTGGGAAATTTTCCTTGAGAAAGGAAATAAATAAAGTAAAAACAAAGAAGAAAAACAAGCTGAACAAGCAGAAGGAAATTCTGGTTTATGTCATAAGGTAGGAAGGTGAAAGATTTAAGAGGAAGAAAATGGTAAGAGGGACAATTAAACACTCACAACTAAGTAATATCTGAGGTTCTTTTTAGAGTGATGAATTGAATACTCTGAAAAGGAAACAGCTACTTGGGAGTAAGATTATTCTCATTTGATCTACAGATGCTGTTAGAAGAGAGATAACCCAATAAGGCTCAGAAGAATAAAAGATAAATAGTGATAGTGAAAGGTTCCCACTAAGGGGGGTTTGTTGTTGTTGAGTTGTTCTCCATTATTGTCCAATTCTTCGTGACCCTATTTGGGGTTTTCTTGGCAAAAATACTAAAGTGGTTTGCCATTTCCTTCTTCAGATTATTTTACAAATGAGAAAACTGAGACAAATGGGATTAAATGGCTAGCCCAGGGTCACACAGCTGACTGAGACCAGATTTTGAACTCAGGAAGATGAATCTTACTGACTTCAAGTCTGGCACTTTGCACTCTGATACCACCTGACTGCTCATGGCTTTTCTTTTGGTACCAAGGGGTACCAGAGTAGATGTTACTTAGAGGAGAGGGGTATGCTATCTTTCCAGGGCACATATATAATACATGACAAAGATTCTCCCAAAACTTGCTAGACTTGCTGGGCAATACACACTTCTGGTGATGCAAGAGAAAGATCATGATGATTATGTCATAAGGAACCACTGTAAGGAATATGAATTCTAGACTGAAAACCACAGACCTAAGGGGCACTGATGTATTTATCACTGCTACTAATAGAAAACAAGAGGTTCTGAAGAGTAAGACATATTTATAAAGTAAATATCTGGTTAAGATGATGGTGGCTGAGAATAGGATATGGATTCATGGAGCATGGCTATAGCAACTGATGCTGTAACTATTAAATTCACTTAACTTCCTCAGCCTCAGTTTCCTCATTTGCAAAATAGTAGGCATTTATGTAACACTTTAATGATTTATAAAGCACTTTATGTCCATAATTAATATAGGTTAGTCAAAAATATACTTATTTGGAATCTTGCACATTCCAGCAAATTGACTTTAAGCTGAAGATAGGTAGGAGGAAACTGCCTATATTTAACACTATCAGACAAGAACTATAACATAGAAAGAAGAATAGTAATTAAGATAGTAAAAACCAGAAAACAAAATCCAAGAAAAGAGCTAGAAATAAAATCAATGGCTTTGTCTATCTACAAATGAAAATCTAGAAAACTGAACTAAGATCTTAATTAAAGAAGACAAATTTAACCTCATAGTTCACTACAATTTGGTAAGACAGAATCTCATGATTGGAATTCAGCTCTGGAAGGATATATCTTATTTCAAAGGGACTAGATAATTAAAAGGGAATGGTATTGTCAATCATGAAGATATAATCACAAGAAAAATTCTAAGAACCAGAAAAGGACTGCATGGGCGATACCTATGGAAAGAAATTTGGACTATTTGATACAAACAAAAGAGTAGAAAATTTGATCAATGAAATAGACTAGATAAGCAAGTCGCAGAAAAAAAATTAACTTGAGAGTTTTATAAACCCCAAAATACAAGCTAATGGAAAGAAGACTTTCTATTTTATACTAATTATCACATGAATAGAACAGTAGCCCTGGAATTAGGAGGACCTAAACTCAAATCTAGCCTCAGACAGATTACTGTCTGTGTGAGCCCAGATAAGTCACTTAAGCTCTAATGCTATCTATAAGAAGAAACTAGGAAGCGGTTTGGCAGATAGTTAACATGATTATTAGTCTTGCTTTCTCTTTTTCAGTGTTTAGTTACCCAGAAGACTGAATCACTGAATCAATAAGCGAAATTCTAAATTCACAAGGAATTCTCTTTACCCATACAAATCAATACTTTGTAACATGTACCCCCCAAAATTGTCTGAGACATTGAAGAACTTAATCAATTTGCCCAAAGTCTCACAGCCAATATATATAAAAGACAGGATTTGAACTCAGGAATTCGGCCCAAAATCTTACTATTTTAAGTAAGTTTAAAACATTTCCTAATCTAAATATAGCTATGGAAGTACTGATCCAGCCTTAGTCCTCTTGGGAACTTGGTGCTCTTTTACCCCCTCAAACTATAATGTATTTATTTACCTGGTTAAAAATTATATATAGTGATAGAGTGCCAGGCCTGGAAACAGGAATACTCATTTTCCTGAGTTCAAATCTGGCCTCAGACACTTACTAGACTAGGAGTCACTTAACTCCATTTGCCTCAGTTTCCTCATCTGTAAAATGACCTGAAGAAGGAAATGTCAAACCAGTCCAGCATCTTTGCCAAAAAACCCCAAATGAGGTCACAAAGTGTCAGGCATGACAGATCAACAAAAAGTTCTATCCTCCCAACAGAATGTAAACTCAATGAGGGCAAAGACTGTCTTTCATTTTGGTTTAGTATCCCTAGCAAAATAGTTCCCAAACTGTTTTTATACACGGCACAATATCCTTTGCCATGACAAACTATAGCATATTTAATATTTAAATTGGCAGAAGAATCTTGGGGATAAAGCTGCCACTGTGAACTTTCCAACACCAGGCCAGGAAAAGCAGGCAGCAAACTTCAGCTAGGGTAGAATGGAACGGAAGCTGAGAAAGGGGAAAGTCTTTGGGGAAAGCACTTCTTTTAGGAGCCCCTATCCAAATGTCTAATAACTTGAACTGAATGAAATTAAATGTAGGTCCTCACTCTAAGCTGGAAGTCAAACACACCATAGAGGCCTTTGAGAGGCAATGTAGCAATAGCATTAGACTTGCTGGAAAGGAAACAAGTATTCACTTATTAAGAAATATATATATGTGTGCTAGAGAATAAATATTTATCAAGATATATATATATATATATAGAGATATGCCAGAGAGCAAGTATTTATTTAGTAAAATACGTAGATATACATGTACTACATGCCAAGGAACAAGTATTTATTTATTAAAATATATATACTATATGCCAGGAAACAAGCATTTATTTATATATATTTATACTACATGGCAGGAACTGTGCTTTACAAACACTATCTTATTTGATCCTTACAACAGCCCTTCAAGATAGAATCTGTTATCATCCCCAGTTTACAGTTGAATAAACTGAGGCAGGCAAAGGTTAAATGATTTGCCCAGGATCATACAGCTAGTCCTGCCTGAAACTATATATGAATTTACACCTTCCTGACTAGAGATCCCAGCATTCTATCCACTATACCACCTAGATATGTCAAGGAAAACTGGTTGGTAATCCTTCCTCCACGAATTATGTGGGTATTGAATTTCCACGTTGTAGAAGGAAAAGGTTCCCTCTAATGTTATTTTTCAGGTACAATATTCTAGGTTCTTATGACCCTGTCTTCTGGGACATTTCTTCTTTCTAGAACAATTCTAGACTGTGACTAGTCATCCTGACGCACTCTGAGTAGAACACTAGATGGGCCCTAACGTTACTGCCAAAAGTGAATTATCTGGTTATAAATAAAGTTGTGATCCTAAAAACCACTATGCTAGATCATGTAATGTCTTCCAAATCACTAAGTCATTAAGTATACATTAATTTGAGTTATAGTGCTCCCTGGTGGTCACCAGAATATATGTCATCCAGGTATACCAACCAAGCTCCTTCATACTAAAATTTATTATTAAAATGCAAATGTTATACTTTGTACTTACCAATTCTATTTATATTTACTACCACCTTCTCATTTACAAAACTAGCCTATTTCTCTTCATCCAGGTTTGGCTTCTTCAAACTATCATTCTCATCAGTTCTTGAGGCCATGTCTATCTCTCCTAATACTTCCTAATTAAATAATATGTAGTAGTCTCAATGTCTGAAATCTAGAGATACTCTTATCATAAAGCACTAAACCATTCCAAAATTTTGTCTCCCCTCTGAGAATTTCTTCACAAATCTACGTACAACATTGAAAAGAGATGTCAGTCTCTTTCAAACTAAAGAGAACAAAGAGGTGATTCATATAATCATAGATGGAAGAAGTCTTAGACACATCTAATTTGGCCTCTATTCTAGAGAGAACATGGAGAAGAGAACAGTAAGTATGCATGACTGGCAGGCAATGTCATTCCCTTCAAGAGCTTCACTGGGACATAGCAAGGAAGTTTCCAAAAAATGCTTCAAGTAGGAGGTGAGAGAGAGGATGGAGATGGTCAAAGAAGTGAGCCAAGGGATGTGTGTATGTGTGTGTGTGTGTTTGTGTGGAAAGTTTTATAAGCAGGAAGGCAAGGAATCCAATTAGTGAGGGGAAATTCTTTAGTGTTTCCTACTAGAAAAGGTATTTGGAGGATCTGTCATTAATCAGGTCGTGTGGGGAGTGAATAGCATGTGAAAGAAATAAGAGAAACCTTAATGAGAGAAGAGACTGATCCCTTTAAGCAAAGATATCTAGGATGAGAAGAGAGAATTTTGTTTTCCAAAGACCTTTTTCAGGGAACTTCATTAATGCCACGCCAATCACTAATTGCCTTTTCAAGACTCCAATTAATTTCTAATCCCCCCCACCCCTCGGAAAAAAAAAAAAAAAAAACAACACACACACCAAAAAAAAAAAAAACTAAATAGTAACCCATTCTCATTAATGGTAAGTTTTATTTGAATAATTCCTTTTTCAACAGAACCTACATTAGTGTATAATAATTTTCCACCAAACCAAAAGTTGCTATTCATTAGAAAGGGATAAGCACAGTCCATACATCTTATCTAAAAACTGGCCTCTCCTGTCAAACAATGTTCCCAAACATTCCTTGAATGTTTACAAATACTTGGGGAGTAGGGCACATCCTTTTCGGAATTCAGAGAATTGTACCTGTTCACTCAACCCTTTCTAAATTGGAAAGTCCCAAATCTTTCATCCAATTAGAAATCAGATTAATGTTTTATTGTTTCCTTTTAATTAATTGTTCTTATTTCATTAGTTGTTTTTAAAGTATAAAAGTTTTTCTCATTCTGAATTCTGGGTCCAAGCCTAAGCTTGTAGTGTAGTTGTAAGGTGTAGTTCCAGTTTACTGAGCAATGCATTACTTAATAAACTGATGTGCTCAAAAGATTGGGGGAGAGGAGGAAGGAAACCAAGGATCCTTGTTATAATGATATTGTACATGATATTATTACTCATGTGTCCTCCTCCACCATGAAGTTTGCCAGTTCTAATATATATATGGAAGCTCCCCAGATAATATCTCTGCATTCCTCAGTTTCTACATTTAATAATACCTATTTTTCATTAACATATTTCATTTGTTAGTATCTTTTAGGGTATTTTTTTTTTTACTAGTAAAACTCTAATTTTACATACCACTTTTCTTTGAAAAATTTCCACTCTTCCACATATCTCATGAACACCTTCAAATACCCACATGGACCAGAAGGAAATTAAAGTGCCTTACATATAAACATAGACAACAAAACTCAGGAGTTTGCATGAAAGGTCTAACTAGTTTTGTGCTATTTAATCCTAAATGCTCTTTCACTATCTTCATTTGCACCTTTATTTGTGCCCAGGACCAAACCACAAATTAACAGAGGGAGAAAAAAGTATTATAATAGCAGTGAAAAAAGAGCCCCAAGTATTTTCTATTCTATTTTCTATGTTCAATTTAACAATTAAAAGTATGTCACCGGACTCATTCCTTTTTTACCTTTTACTCCTAGGGGAATCACAGTCACCCAATCAGGTCCACTGGAACGAATTGGCATTTTGATATTGACATCACTTGAAGAGGAAGAGAAATAGTTACGAGCTGAAAGTGACAAATTTATTTTTTCCCAGTAGCTTATCTTCACTTGCAAAAGCATGGGTATGAATTTACAGAATTTAATTTACTTACAAATGAACTTACCAGTGAACTATTAAAATATAGCTCTAAGTAATACATTGTTCTCTGTTATCAGCTGGTTTTTAGGATGCATTTAAAAAACAATTTCCTACAGTCAGATAAGAAGAAAGCATTTTGCACACCCTGGATTGAAACCCAAGATTAAGCTACAAATTCATTTATTTCCCAGCAGTAACTATTATGATAATGATCAAGTAACTTCATTCTGGGTTTTCCATGTGCTTTCCCACCTCAGCGCATTAAGGCCAAATAGTCTTGTAAAAACATTCAATTCCATTTTCAAATTGCAGAAACTTTTTTTTTTAATTTAAATGGAGAGATATAGTCAAAAAGATAATAGCTTTGGAATCAAAGAACCTGGCTTCAAATGCCATCTCTGTGATTTAATATCTATGATTTTAGGCAAGTCTTTGAAGCTCTCTAGGCCTCAATTTCTCATCTGTAAAATGGGAAGGAAGAGGGAACTAGATGACCTCTAGATAACTAACTAGCTGACCATCTAGTTCCCAATCCAAAATCCTATGAAAAGCATTTTCCCAATCAACTTTACAGTCACATAGAATGAAACACAGCACATTTTAGAAGCTATTGTTTTGCATATTTGTTACAAGGTTTTGTTTTCTGTTTTTTTTTTTTTTTAATAGGAATAAAGTGGAAGGTGGAGAAAATGAATGCCTGATGATTGAGGGAAAAGGAAAACAATTTTAAAAAAGAAGCTGACAGGAGCAAATTCTAATTTTATTTTTTTTTTAAATAAGTGCTATTTTATTTTAGCAACTAGCTTTCTCCAGTCCAACTACCATCAAAGCCAATTTTCCTCTTCTCTTTCCACCACCAAACAATGAAGGAAGGGATAATGAATGATTTACCTCTTGGCAAAAATCAATATCAATATGCTCTGCAGACATTATTTTCATTTGCATAAATATTAAACAGTAGAAAAAAAAAGAAAGCAAATGATCTTACCAGGCTTCACTTATGAAAAGAGTTATTATACCTATATAAAGCACATGTAAAATGTATATTGATATGTAATATGCATATATATACATATACGTATGCATATATATATAGTAATAATAATAGTAATGACTATATAAATATGGTATAAATACCTCCTTGCTTACCTATTATTTGATTTATGTATTATGAGACTCAAGGAAAACTGTTAGTAATAATTATTACTAAATTAGTATAATAACATATTAACAATCTTGACTAATAACAAAGGTTGGAAAGGGTATATATTTATGCAAACTGACCCAAGTTAGAAATGACTGCTCTGATTTATACCACATACCTTTGGAAGAAAGCACTCTCTGTGGTAGTTAGAAGACCCTTGAGGTACCCTCCTTTGTAATGGTTGATTCTGCTGCTACAAGGAAGCTTTTTTGGTTGGAAGCAAAACCAGGGCTCCCCGGTATAGAGATCTGTGAAGTTACATACAGGAAGGTTTCCTGGTAGACATACATTGCAAATGGTGGTCTCTGAAATTCTCCCTGATCGGAAGAGACTTTTAAAATAGACCCTATCTGGCCTCACCTCCTGTAGATGCTGAAGGACTTGGATTGCTTCACTTGGGTGAACCAGAACTATAGACACAGTCACCTTGCCTGGCCAAAGCAAAGTAAAAAAAACTTTGTAGAATCCATTTTGGTAGTCTACAACTCTACCCACTGCCCCAGCTTGCAGTTTGGGGGAGTGGATTCTAGCCTGCAAGTAGTCTCCACCATACTTTTTGGGCCTCCCTTGGAAATCCTGTACTTGAACCAGAACCTCAAGTTGGCTCCCCACCTTGAAGAATGTTCCAGAGTTCAATATCACAAAATAGCTAGAGGAAGGGTCAGTGCTCTTCACAAATGGGACTAAATCCGTATGTAGCTCATGGCTCTGCAAAGATGCTAATAAAGAGTTCTCTTCCAAACGCTCCCTCTTGGACAAGGTTTGATGTTCATATCCACAGTAGGACTTCCTGCTAATGCCTGATGCTTGAGGGGAAGTATCCTGTCCACTACTATCAATGACAGTGGCTAAAACACTTTCATGATCCAAGTGCTGAGGAGAAAACACAAGGAAAGAAAACAAAACAAAAAACTTCCTTATATTCAGGCAAGTAAACCTCTAACATTGTTACAATAAAATTTCAAAGTAGTATTAAAAATTTTTGGAAAATAATACTGTGTTTTTGATAGTTTGAATAAAGGATGTCCCCTGAGTTCAAAGTGTTTATAAGAGATCCAGTTTTTATGGAAATATCTAATATATTACTATGAATTTTTTTTAAAAAAGCAATGGAATATCTGCTATCACCCTTATAATGGAAATCTGTAGAATAAAAGGAGGTTGAAATTGAGATTAAATGATTTATTCAAGGTCATATAGACAATAAGTGACATAATGATGACAGGTCATCTCATTACAAATACTATGTTCTTCCTACTAAGTATACATTACATAGTATCTTAAACCTACTAAGGTCTTTTTTTACTTATCATCTATAATTACATATTTTATAGATATATATTTTTAGTTTTTAGTTATTTGCAGATTATTTGTCTTATAAAGGAAATGTAAAGCTTGTTTTGATGAAATGAAAACCAGCAAAAACCCTCACTTTTCTTGTGAAAAGCTATTTCTGTCCTAATTATAACTTTCCATATTATAAACTTAAATGTTGCTTGATTGACAGCAGGAAGCCATCCCCTAGCCATTACTTCCTCCCTCCTTGTCTGATTAATGATTAGTTAATCACAGCTTAAGTGAGAAACACTTGCACTGTAACATGACTAGTTAGTGTGACTGAGCCCCAGTTAATACCAAGTTCTTTATATTCCAATATGAGTATTATTATCCTCAATAATCTTTCATAAATTCATCTAGAAGCTAAGTGATTAATCAAAGGAGAAATAGCATGAATAGGGCATTGGACTTAAAATCAGAAAAGAGCTGGGCTCAAAACCTACCTTGGATATTTAGCTATGTGACACTGGGCAAATTACTTAATCTCTCTCTGTCTCAATTTCTTCATTGTATAAATAAGGAGTTAGATTCAATGAATTCTAAAACCATAATTTCATTACCTAATTTCCCAGGAAATACTATTATCTGATTTTGTGGAAGATAATTAGTTATTAGTCATCTTTCTTAGAAATTCTCTTTTTATAGCACAGTTTTTCAAGGTATTTCAAATCCTGTATTCAATTTTGTCACTCATTAATTCAAGACATGTTTCAATAACTTATGATGAGTATCCTTTGGACATAAGAAATGATTTTCTGAATTTCTAAAAGGTGTCAAGCACTCTAGCAAACCCTACCATACCCCAGAAATAAATGAAAGTGTGGTAATTCACTAAAGGTCCACATTTCTTCGATGTACTTTCCCCTAAAAGGTCAGGGTTTTCTCCAAGTATGAGGCCATTCATTAAAAATAAATAAACCCATTCCTAACAACACTACCTTCTAATGCAGATGACAAAAACATATATACACATATGCAGAATAAATATGAAGAGAATAAATAAAAACAAAACAAAGTAGTTAAATACAAGTTACCTTAAGAAGGAAAGATATTAGCAGTTGAGAGAATCTGGAAAGTTTTCAAGTAGAAAGCACAGACTGAACTATGTCTTTAAGGAAGAGGATTTTTTGATATAAAAATAAAGGAGGAATATGTATTTCATGCACAATGTAAAGAGGCAAGCTAGATCAGAGCTAACTCTTTGACTGAGTGGGTAACATTATTATTTCAATTAAAAGAAACTCAAAAAGAAAAACAGAATTAAATCTAAGAAACTTTTTCCATGGGCTTTTGCTCTTTTAAATCAAGTATGTAATTTTTGGAAAGGATCTCAGTTTTCACCTCATTTTTAGATGTTATAAGATCCATCATTCTCTAGGGTCTATGACTTGAGTTATAATCATGTTGTCTAGAAAGAAACATCAAAGTTTTTGCAAAACTTGAAGCATACATGACAGAGAATATTCAACGGTCTGACAGAAAATGGTCTGGAACACATCAGAAAAAGAGAAGAGGAGAGAAAAGTACAAGAATAGGTATGGAGATTAGAAGAAGGGCAGAGCACATACACTAGAATTCATTAGAACATAGGACTAATCACAGATTTAGAACTGGAAAGGAACTCAGAGGTCATTAAATCCAATCCCCTCATTTTACAGATGAGGAAACAGAGATTCAGATAAATTGAATGACTTGTCAGGGTCTGATCCAGATGTTCCTGTTGCCAAGTCTAACGCTCTAACCTCCATTCTCTGCTGGCTAGAAGGTGAAGGAAAGGGAAGCAATGAGAAAACTAAACTTTCCTAGTTAACAAATAAACTAAAATAATTTTTGCTAATGTAAGTCAGTGAATATAATATGAACCCAGATAAAGTGAAACCATAACCCAGTGTAAAAACAATTCTTCTTAAGACTAACACTTAAAAGGTTTCATATAACCCAGAAAACACTTTTGTTCAGATGTCTCAACACAGCATAAAAGAAAGCAACCACCTACTCCCACTTACACTGGAGACAGCCCTAAAAACAGGTCAACTCCCATTATATTTGGTCATTAGGAGAAACTGTGGATGCAGCACTGGACTTGGCAGTCAGAAACATCTGAGTTCAATTTTTACTTCAGACCCTTACTAGCTGTGTGACCCTGGATAAATCACTTAAAATCTCTAAGTCTCAATTTTCTCAACTGTAAAATAGAGATAGTAATAGCACCAATCTCACAGGGTGCCTAGAATGATAGTGTTATATAAACATTAGCTATTATTATTATTATTATTATTATTATGTAAAGGTCCCAGGGATGGCATATTCACCTTCTCCGAGTGATTCTTGGATGATTCCTCCAAGGTGGCTACACACACCTGGAAAAAGTTTAACCTGTTGAAAATTTTCAAATTCAGGTATAATCCCATGGATAACAAGTAAATTGCCCAATTGTTCAACAGGGCAGCCTCACACTTGTCCCAGATCCCAAATTAAGGACACTATAAAAGTTTTCTTCTTTTTTAAAATGATTCCCCTGGGAGTTCAAAGATCAAACCATCAAAACAGAACTAGTAGTTAATTAAGCCATAAAGAGAAATACCAGTATCAATGCAAGTAATTGGAGGCAATCTCCTACAGTCTGAGGGAAAAACATTACCAGATAGTCTACAGTAAGAAGGTGGCAGGTATATTCTTTTAGGAAAAGAAAGTACTGCAAAGCTGTATATTATGATAAAATAATATTTCTTAAATACCCTAGAAGAGCAATCTTATTCATAGTAATATATATATTATTCTTGATAATGTGAGTCACTAATGAGCATTCTATTTTTGTATGGGGAAAGTGGAATAGGACACTTTGTACCTAATTTGTTAGGAAATTTAAAAGTTTTCTTGCAATAGTTTCCTTCCTGTCTGAAGAAATTATATATAATCTTTCAAAATTTATAACAACACTTTACTGTACTCAAATTGATTGAAATCACAGAAATATAGCTATCTTGCCCATAATATATAGAGCTTGATAAGCACTGGGATGACTAGAGTAGTGAGCCTGGGGCTCCCATCCCCCCATCCTGAGTCTAATTAACTGTTTGACTGCAAATTATATTCTGAATTGGTCTAAAGAAAACATCCTAGCAAATAGAAATGTCTAAAACTGGAATGGGTTGTCTCAGGAAAGAAGTAATCCCATCATGGCATGTGTTCAAGCAGAAACAAAGAGATTATATGTCAAATACATTGAGAAGTGAACTTGTGATTTAGCTGTGTATCAGGCTAAATGAGTTCTGAAGTCTCTTCCATCTCTGATATTCTATCATTCTTTTAATGGAATTTTATGATTTTGTTTTACTAAGTCATGTTGGCTTACAGAACCTACTTGAGCAAAGACCCTTTGCTGAGCATGGAAAATAGGGAAGATGAGTGGGTAAAAGATGGTGAGAAGCTATTTCATTTACCAGTTGCCTTTACAATGAAATTCCAGGAATTTTCAATGTTTGCCAAGCTAACCTCATTCTGAAAGTAAAAATGCTCTACCACTTTAAAAAAGAAAACAAAGCACAGACAACCACAATAACCCCTCAAAAAAAAAAAAAGTTGTTGTAAAGAGAGTACTCTGTAAACCTTGAAGTATGTACTAATGCAATTGTCAAATGACTAACTTTTCCACTCCCCTCCCCAAAATGTTCTACCACAATCTTATAAAAAGCCCTATGCATCTACTTTACTATTCATTTTTATCTTAGCAGAGTTTTCTGATAGGATTTATTTTTTAAAAAAATACTTTATCATCCTCCCCCTCTCCAATTCAATGCTCAATTCAACTGCTTTTAGGATGATTACAGATTGTATTTAATGTACATTCTAGAGACTTAATACTGACATTAGGATTAACAAAACATTTCCATGTTCCTTTCTAGCTTTTTTTTTTAATGTGAATTTAACAAAACAAATAGAAAAAAGAATGATATGGCACATCTGTTTCTCAGGACATTCCCAAAACATTCTAACAGCACTGTAGTAAATGATCCTTCAAGTAAGCTAGCTCTTCTTATGGAATTTCCTTAGGTGCAAACCATCTGAATCTACTGATGACATCTGTTCAGTAGAATAAGTTTTACGCCTCTAAGGAAAATTTTGCCAAGGTTTCCTCATCACCTTCCCTCTCCTCACTCTAATATGGCCTTCTATTCTCCCAGAAGCTCTAGGGTTAAGCTCTTAACCATTTTTGAGTTATAAACTTTTTTGGCAATATGGCAAAGCCTATGGATCCCAACACAGAATAGTGTTTTTAAATGAATAAAATAAAATAATAAGATTAAGAAGGGAATCAATAATACTGAAATACAGCTGCCAAAGAAACTGAGGCCTCTAGGTTAAGAATCACTGCTTTGATCATATAACTTGGAACCACTTATTTGAAGAGCACAATCACAGACAGAGTTGCTGGGGAGGTAGGTCTGCCTATGAATTCCCCATGGATTTCCCATGGATTCTTTTTATCATACCCTCCATGTTTTAATTGTTTTGTTGTTATTGTTGTTGTCGTCATTGATTAAGGATCATACAGTCCTTCATAGGCATCATTCTACATGTAAATTCTCACTATATAGCTAGAGAAGTGTAGAAAGTTGAAATAAATATATTTTGAAACCAGAACATATCCCCAAAAAAGTAACATTTAAGAATAAATCCTTGGTATCTATTTTATTGTTATTTGTCTTTTTCTGGTTTTTTTATGCATGCAGAATAACAATTCTGGTTAACTGAAAGTGCTAAGACAATAGGATTCGATTTAACTGAGGTTTACCCTAACATTATTTGGATTAGTGAATCTAGAGTAAGAGTTGCTGGATTCAAATCCGAGATCTGCAACTGACAGTTGGCGTGAAAAGACATTTTAGTTTACTCATTTATAAAATGAGACATTTGAACTAGAATTTTAAACTGGAGTTCACAAAGGACATATGGATAGAATTCAAGAGATGTATGAAAAAAATATATATCATTTCAATATATCAGTTTCCTTTGAAATGTTATGTATATTATGAATTTAAATTTCTATTCTAAGAATAGAATTATTCTAAGAGGGCTTTACCAGACTGCCAAAGGGGTTCCTGATAAAACAAAGTTTCAGAATTCCTGAATTAGGTCAATAATACTTTGAGGTCCAATCCCTATCCCTATCCTAATAATGTTTGGATGATCTGATGACATCTTACAAGCTTAACTCCATTTGTGAGTGTGGAATTTGCAAACCCTGTTTTCTTATAACACAGGTACAAACAATTTTATCAAGGGGAAAAGAGACCATAGAGAGATTGAAAATTTCAAGATAATTAGTCTATTAAGAAATTGCTGGGGCAGCTAGGTGATGCAGTGGATAGAGCACCAGCCCTGAAGTCAGGAAGACCTGAGTTCAAATCTGGTCTCAGACATTTAATATTCCCTAGTTGTGTGACCCTGGGCAAGTCACTTAACCTCAACTGCCTCAGCAAAAAAAAAAAAAAAAGTCTACAAAGAAATTGCTAAGAAAATCATTTTATATCTTAATTGAGGGAACAAACATTTTTACCGGCAGATTTTTGCAAGAATTATCTTAATCTATTCCCATTCACAAATGAGTAAAAATGAGTGGAAAGGAAGATGATAGCCTATAAAGCCTATGGTTTATTGGCTGAATCACTGTCTCCTACACCATAACCAACCTAAACTAATAAAAATATGTGTGGTAGGTCAGTAAGCAATCAAAGAAATTCTATAATTAAATCAGGTCAAAGGATTAAAAGATTCAGCTATCTTTGCAGATATAGGACAAAATGAATATTCTAAGTAACAAATTGAGCCATTAGTAATAGCATTGTACTCTGATAGGTCTTTTGCCCTCTGACACAAGTTAACTAGTGTTCAGAAACCTTACCTTTTATATAAAACAGAAGAGATTCAAATGGTAGTTATAATCCATTTTTCTGAAGGAAGAAGGGGAGAAAATAAGTATATAGCACCCTACCATGTTCTGGGTATTTTTAACAAATATTTCCTTGTGTGATCCCCATGTTAACCCTGTTTTTGTGGTCCTTCTTTTACAACTGAGGAAACTGAAGCAAGCAAAGGTTAACTGCCTTGTTCAGGGTTATACAGATACTAAGTGTCTGAGCCTGGATTCAAACTCACATTTTCCCAACTCCAGGAGCAATTGCTCTATCAAGTGTGCCAACAGCTGCCTTTTAAGAATACTGTTATTCAGTCATTTAAGTTACATGTGACTCCATTTGGTGTTTTCTGGGTAAAGATACCCATCATTTTACTGAGGTAACAGGGTTAAGTTACTTGCCTAGGGGCACACAGTTAGTAAACAACTAAGGCTGGATTTGAACTCCTGGCCAAGTGCTCAAATCACTATTCCACTTAGCTGCTACTAGAGAAAATTAAGGTTTTATAAAGTGATTTCCTTAACAAAAACCCTGAAATGGTGGTGATAAAAATGTTATCTCCATATGAGGAAATATATTTTACATATAAGGAAAATTTATGGGATTTACCATATACCTCATTATATGATCATATGCCTCATGAAATATCTGACATGAGACTCAATCCAGATTTCTCGATTCCAAATATATCATGTTGCTCTCATGATGGAACTCAATCCATAAAAAACCCAAGAAATACAGAGTTTAGCTATCAAAGTCTATCTACAAGACCATAACTATCTATGCTACATTTCATGGGCATGAGAGCCAATATCATAAAATGCAGGTGTCTGTTCTCAGTGGAACACTTATCTGTATCTCTACAGTGAGGAGACATGCCAATTTTCTTTTATGCAACATTTTCTTTATGGAATTTTAAAGCCTCTATGCCAAGTCTTTTAAATTGCCCGAGTTCTATCAGAATTTTCCCAGGTGTCCATAATTTCCAGTTATAGACATATTTGTTCCTCTACATGAGGACATAGACCAGGCTATCCTCCATGTCCCCTTGTAAATATAATAGGAAGCATTTCTGGGTTGCTCTGTGAATTCCCAGATGAAAGCTTAAATTAAGGAACATGCTTTCTATTCCAAGTGGTTTAGCAATAGTTTGGAGCAGTTTGATTATGGCTATAAAAATCAGACCCTTTTCCTATACCTCTCTGACATCTCTCAGGGTCCTCATGGGTGGCTCATCAAGTTAATTTATTTTTCCCTAAATTAAAATGGTACAGGACTTCCTAAGTTTTAGCTATATAGTCTCTTCTTCTTAGGAAGTGCTTTTTGGTTTTGTTTTTAGTATTGCTTTAAAAAAGTATCTCATATTCTGTTCAATTTTTTTTCAGACTTCCAGATTAATATATGACTGTGTATTACAACAGAAATGGTGATGATTGGATGGAGTTTGCCTAATTTTTTTTTAACCAGTTTCTCTTTTTCTCTTACTTCTCTTACTTCTCTTATAGTGCAATAGGAAAAGTCAAAATCTGAGGACCTGAGCTCAAATTCCAATTTTGTCACTGGATAACCATGTGATCTTCAGAATATCACTTAACCCTATTGGACCTGTCTTCTCACCAAAAAAAAGGTATTAGACTTGATGGTCACTGAGATTCCTTCCAGCTCTAGCTCCATGATCCTCTAAATGAAGAAGTCTTACCTTGGTATCAAGCCTGATGGGTAAAATATATAAAAAGGCTAAGAGGACTTCCTGGGTGGCAATTCTCTTTTATTCCTTATAGAAAGATAGATTACAGACATGAGGCTTGCATACTATGGAGAAAGGAGATGTACAAATTTCTTATCATTCCTTTCCCATTCCACTAAACTTGTCCCTTGATTTCTCTATACTAGTCAGCATTCTTTTTTAAATTAGGAGAGCATGGAATAGTTTACCTGTCAGATCTATGGATAAGGAAAAAATTTAGAATCTTAGAACATAGAGAGAATCACAAAATGTAAAATAGATAATTTTGATTATGTAAAATTAAAAAGTTTTTGCACAAACAAAACTAATGCAACCAAAATTATAAGGAAAGCAGAAAACGAGCATGGCAAGGAAGGGGGGAAGTTTGCAACAAGTATCTCTGATAAAGGCCTTATTTGTAAAATATATAGAGACTTCATCAAATTTATATAAAAAAAAAATCCCCAATTGATAAATGGTCAAAAGATGCAAACAGGCAGTTTTTAGATGAAGAAATCAAAAATATCTATAGTCATATGAAAAAAAATGCTCTAAATCACAATTGATTAGAAAAATGCAAGAAATCTAAGGTACCACCTTACATCTATCAGAATTGACAATTGTGATATAAAAGAAAAATGATAAATGTTAGAGAGGATGTGGGAAAATTGGGACAGTAATGCATCGTTGGTGGAGTTGTGAACTAATCCAACCATTCTACAGAGCAATCTGAAACCATGCCCAAAGGGGTATTAACCTGTGCATATCTTTTGATCCAGCAATACCACTACTAGGTCTGTATACTGAAAAGATTATTTAAAAAGGGAGGGAAAGGACTTATATGCTCAAATATATTTATATCAGTTGTTTTTGTGGTGGTAAAGAACTGGAAATTGAAAGGATGGCCATTAACTGTGGAACAACTGAACAAGTTTTGGTATATGAATGTAATGGAATACTATCATGCTATAAAAAATGACAAGCAGGCAGCTTACAGGGAAAACCTGGAATAACTTAAATGAACTCATGCTAAATGAAGTAAGTAGAATCAGAAGAACATTGTACACAATAAGAGCAACATTGTGCAATGATCAACTATGACTGACTTACTTCTTCTCAGCAATACAATGATCAAAGACAATTCCAAAAAACTCATCCCTGAAAATGTTATCTACAACCAGAGAAAAAACTGATGGAGTCTGAATGCAGATTGAATTAAACTATTTTTACTTTATTTTTTTCATGTTTTTTTCCCTTTTGTTCCATTTCTTTCTTCTTTCACAGCGTGACTAATATGGAAATACTTTTGCATGACTGCACATATATAACCTATATCAAATTGTTTAGTATTTTAGAGATATTGGAGGAAAGAAGGAAAAAATTTGGAACTCAAAAAAAAATGGGGGTAAAATTTGTAATGGAAAGCTTTGTAAAGATCATTGTTGGGGAACTACCCATACATATGTTATACAAATAAAAAGCTTTAATAAAAAAAAATTAAAAATAAAAATAAAAATAAAATAAAATACAAGGTATCCCAAGAGTCTTTATTTGGTTTTTAAACTTACTAGCTTAAAACCTTGTCAACTTATCTGAGGATTTGTAGAGTATGAGATAGAGGTATTCATCAAGGAGTAGCCCAACAAGAGTAATAGATGCAGAGATTTTGCCCAAATTCTTGTTACTAATTTTAAGATTAAAGTGTCAGATAGTACATAGTTGTGTGTCAGTCAGTTTTAATCAAGAAAGTGTAGTTTTTAAGTACTGAACTATAAAACTTCACTAAGTGTTGGAGGACTGGTTTTAAGTGGTCTTAGAAAACAGCTCCCCTCTGTTGATGAGAACGTCATCAACAGAGGGGAGCTGTTTTCTAAGACCACTTAAAACCAGTCCTCCAACAACTAAGACTTTTAGGACACATTGTATTTTTAAAAATAAATTAATGAACCACGGAATGAGAACCCCTGATTTGGAGCAGTGGATCAAACTCAAAAACAAAGACCGCTAAATCATAGGTAAGGATCCCTCTGAGCTTCATATTAATTTGGAAAACCACATCGTAACATTTTCTATGCTTTATTTTATTTTTAGTTATGTTCTTAAATATTTCTCCATTACATTTTGATAAATGTAATTTATTAAATTTAATAAACAAAGGTTCAGGCTGCATTTAGGAAGGGTCATACATATGTGAGCCATAAGCTACATATGTAATATTTCTGATCTAGTTCATCACAGAGTGAGAACTGGAAGGGACTTTAGAGACCACCTTAGACCAATCTTTCATTTTATAGATAAGAAGACCAAGCAAAGCCAGGATTTGAAACCCTTATCCTCTGATTCCAAATCTAATACGCTTTCTACTACTCCATGAGACAAGTAATAAAAAAGGAGAAAATGGCAAACAAAAAAACAAAAAACCATTTGGATGGTGTCACACAAACTGGTCTGATTATAACAAACATAAATTCCATCTAATTAAAATGAGAGGTGTCATTATTTCTGTTGAAATACACAATTAGAGTCACACATTAAACTGGATGCCTAAGAAGAAAACTGAACAGAATATAAGAAGGAATCACATTTTAAAAAACAGTACCAAAAAAATTCCCTAAAAAGAAGAAATTATGGCCAAAATTTGGGAACTCCTGCCTCATTTTAATTTAAAGAACAATACATTGAGTATGACATAGGTGAGGGCAGTGAGAGATATCAGACAGGTAGAGGAAAGAAGTCTGAATTTTAAAGCCACAAATTTAGAATATAGAAGGCTGGTGCACATTTTTAGAGCCTACCCAAATATTAGCCAAAATTTATTCAAATTAATGGTTGTGGCAGTCTATAATTGTAAATAGTTGAAAACCCCTTTCTCAAAATGTCTAACTGGCTCTCTTTTATTCCATTTCAACCCTAAATTCTGATTTTCTGATTTATAATCTATTGAGGACTCCATTTATTGAGGACTCCACTAAATCATATTTATACAAAATAAAGTTATAACTCACATTTGGAAAGTTCTTTCTGGCTTAGAAAATGCTTTCCTCAATAATCCTGCGAAGAAAGTAGTAAGTGTATTATTATCTCCCTTTTGGAAGTGAGGAAAGAGCAGTTAGGGAGCCTAGTGGATAAAGTGCCAGGCCTGGGATCAGACACTTCTTAGACCTGTTTGCCTCAGTTTTCTCATCTGTAAAATGAGGTAGAGAAGGAAATAGGAAACCATTCCAGTATTTTTGCCAAGAAAATCCCAAATGGGGTCATGAAGAACCTGAAAACAAAGCAGTAAGGAAATTATGGTTCAGAAGGTTGTGACTTAGTTATACTCAAAGGTATTCGTATCAAAGAGAATCTGAATCAAGGCCTCTTGACTGAAAAGACTAGTACTATGCAATCCAATACCAATTGTTACTGTTTCTTTGAATGACTGAGTATGTCTTTCCTTTTTTTTTTTTTTCTGAGACAATTGGAGTTAAGTTACTTGTCCAGGGTCACACAGCTAGAACATGTTAAGCGTCTAAGACCAGATTTGAACTCAGGTCCTCCTGATTTCAGGGCTGGTACTCTATCCACTTCACCACCTAGCTGCCCCATTACTGAGTATTTCTAACTAAAGATTAAAGCACTTAAACAGACATCATTCTAATGGCTTCACTACCTGCATTCCAAAAAAGGTAAGGAACTTTGCCTGACTAAATGTGCCTATAAAATGAAAATAGGGATACTTCCAAAAAGATGGCAAAGCAAAAGATCACAAGAAATCTCCTTCCTAAAAATCACTGAATTCTTTGGGCTTCTGTTCCTCTATCTATTGAAAGATGGAATTGAGCAGTGATAAAAGCCTGAGAAAATAAAGAGAACTGAAAAATCATCATAAAGGGTAAATAATAGATGTAGAATGGGTGAAACATGAGAAAAATTGCAATTATATTATGGTCATAAAGAGTTATCAGTTTTCAATCAGAGAAGTAGAACATGTATAGAAAATGGTGACATCCAGGTTTTGAACATTTAGTTAGAAATTTGACCTAATGTATGTCTGAAATGGAGTGGAAGAGTGAGTGGATTGAAGAAAAAGAGAAAATAGGATATTTCAAACAGTATCGATGTAAATGTTAAAGACCCCTACAATAATGGAATAGACTGGAAGAGGAGGAAGACAATAAGGCACATATTCAATTTTCTGAGGTAGAATGATCACAATTAATATGGTTTATATAGAGTGAAAAGATTTAAATAGAATTAAATTCAAATGAAGAAATGTCGCTGATTGCAGGCAACAAAGCTGTCTCTTTGAATTCTCCTTATATTGTACTTGCAATTAGCATTTGCCATTTTTTCTGCTTAATTTTTTTCTATTTTGCCTTATTTCATTAAAAAGTGCTCCCTACAAAAAAAGGAACATTCTCCTTAACATGCCCTCAAAAAGAGAAAGAAAAATGTCCCCAAAGAAGCAAAATAATCCCAAATCCTCAAAGTAAACTTTAAAATCACCTAAAACAATGAGCAAAACAAAGAATTTTAAGGTAATGAGAAAATATTATGGAATAAAATAAGCAGAGAAAAAAGTGTGAGCAGATATAATGAAAGCATAAGCAGTTGCATTAGGAAAAGATGTAAAGAGAAAACATAAAAGTGAATAGAAACTATGTTTAAGAAATTAAAGAAACAAATCAACCATTCAAAACACAAGAAAAAAATAAAGGTCTAGTTGATATGTGTGTATAATATTTTATACATATGTTTATAATCTATAAACACATATATAAACCAAGAATTTGAAATGACCAAACAAAAAACAGAACTGTTTTTAATTCAATAAAGAGGAGTACCTCTCTGTTTCTCTTTGAACAAATTTTAAAAAGTAATTAAATAAGGAATTATATGTACATTTATATATATATTATGTATTTATATGTTTTTATATACTTTCATTTGTATTTATATATTTTAAATGAATATATAAACATATTAAAATCAGATAATAATTACATTTTAATCTGGTTCAGGCCTCACTGCATGTTTGATATTGCTGTTCTAAGTGTCAAGTGCTAATTATGGGAGACAATAAACAGAACATCACCCTAATAATATGATAATGTTAATTATATTGTATGTTATATTTATATATAATAATTAATATGATAATAAGAACAATATGATAAGGAAGGCTTATAGGCCATAATAGTAATAATCATTATCATTAACAATAATAAAAATAAGCACTTATATAGCATTTTAAGGCTTGTAAAGTATTTTACTCATTTGAGTTAAAAACTCCATCCTGTAAGATAGGTACCATTATTATCCTCAATTTACAGGTGAGGAAATTAAAGCTTGCAGAGACTAGTCCAAGATAACGAAGTTAGAAAGCGTATGAGATAGCACTGGAACTTGGATCTTCTTCATTCTAAGTTCCACTGCCCCATCTAGTTTGGAAGTGTAGAAACATATAGCTCTATGGCCATCTATTACAAAGTATTTTGAAATTATAATTATTAATAATAATAGCTAGAATTTACATAGCACCTACTACAAGCCAGGCACTTGCTAAGCAACTTACAAGTATTATCTCATTTCATTCTTATAACAAACCTCCCTTAAAATATTAAGTATTATTATTATTACAGTTGAAAAAATTAAACAGATATTAAGTGAGGTCACACAGCTCATGTCCAAGGCCAACTGCAAGAGTTTTAGTCTAAAGACATCCATTTCACTTAAATCAGAGACATAATCAGTTGTTCTTGAATAGAAAACAACCAATTTCAGGTAAGAATTATAATTTCTTAAAATTAAGAATTTGAGGTGAACAAATAAAGACTTGAAATGTCTTTGTTTAATTCATTAAGAGGAGTATCCTTTGTCCACCTTTGACCAGATTGAAAGGAGAGTATTTAAATAAGGAATGATTGGTTTCAGGAAGAAAGTTTCTCTAAGTTATTATTGTTCAGTTTGGTAATTTTGTTAAAACTAAATTAAAGCTATGTACCTTTGTTTCATTTTGCTGTAGAATTTTGGGGTTTTTTGGTTTTAGAATCTCTATAAAAATGAGTGGAAATTGCTGAGGGGGATGAGAATTCCAATTAACAGGAGAAAATGCTCTAACTCCACCTAGTGGTGAAAGCAAGTCTGTCACTCTCAGAGTTTCTGTCAGCCTTAATTACAGAATTTTTACAGAATGTCAGTATGGTTACTTGTACTATCTTCAGTGTTCCTCGGTTTTCTATATGTCCCTCTAACCTCTGTACACATCACTGTACAAATCAGTTTTATTGATCTTAGATTATGAATACCTACAAGACCAGGGGAATCATATGACACAGAACAACTAATACAATATTAAGTGAAAAAAGGGTCATAAAAGTATTTCTGATTATATGATTAAAAAAAAAAAACTTAAAGCAAAGAAATGCAACCAGAGTGAGTTCTCTAATGATCTTTTCATTCTCCCAATTCCTTATCTTCTAACACATGCAGTCTATATCCCAAGAATCCTTGGGTCTCTGTTCTATTGGAAAGGAAGGAAACTCACCTCTAACTGATTTACATTGAGGACTAGTAGCACAATGGTCAGTGCTGCCAGAAGACAGCAGAAAAACCATGGTTTGCAGAAATTCGTCCACATTGTCTACTTGTGTCTCCATCAGTCATGGAGGACACCATGCTGTCTTTGCTCCACAGAGGTCAATATCATTGTTTCTCAGAATTACAAACTTCCAGGTATCATTGTTTCTCTCTGTTAGCACATTTCAGAATTCTTTATATTAAAGGAGAAATATAGTAGATTTAAATAGCAAATCTCATTCAGAGGGCTCCTAAAGGAGAAATAAGAAAGAAATATCATTAGCAGAAGATTAAATTTGAGGCAATAATAATAATCTCACATATGCTTAATGCTTTCCCATATATTATCTCATCTAATCTTTACAACTCTATGAGGAACAGCACAAGCAGATAGGAAGTAGAGGCACAAATTCTCTAAGTATTCAAAATAAACAAAAGGAAGTGCAGAGAAGTTATGACTTTCCTCTGATTACAAGGCTAACAAATTATAAAGGGACATTTTACAGAGAAATAGTTCACAGACAAAATGAAAAGTCAAATAAATATCTATGTTAAAGATTTATATTATGAACAAGCAAACAATCAATTTCACTTCAAAGTGATGAGTCATAAAAGCTAAAGTAAAGAGTTATTAAGGGACAGTCTGAATATGGATCCATATAACTCAGGTCTCAACAAAACAGCCATGAGTCCTTAGCAATTTTACAGTCATCTGATAGTTTCTGTGCAGGCAGCTAGTTAGCACAATGGATAAAGAATGCTAGGCCTGGAGTCAGGAAGACTTAAGTGCAAATATGGCTTCAAACACTTATTAGTTATATAATTTTTGTCTAACTCAGTTTCTTCAACTACAAAATGAGAATGATATCACTTACCTCAAAAGGATCAAATGAGATAATATTTGCAAAGAAGTTAGTACAGATCATGGCTCATAAGAAGCATTTAATAAATGTTTATTCTCTCCCTCCCCCTCTATAGAATGATAGGAATAATCTATTAAGGAATCTTTTAAAGTATAATAAGGGAAAAGATAGGCTGAAGCAAAAAAAAAAAGTTTCTCCAATAAACAACATTTTTACTGGATTAAAAAAATTCTAATCACATCACTGACTAAAATTTGATGCAACTATAAATTTCTCTAATTTTTTTATTGTTGATAATAAAAAGGCCATGATTAGGCAAAGCAAAATTCAATCTTAAAGTCTCTTCTCAAAAAAAATTGTCTCCCATATGAAAACTATATAAGATTTCCTGAAAAACACAACAGAAATAACTTTATTTGGTAAGCTGATTATTATAAAGGTAATAATTAATCATACTAATAAATAATGAAAATAATGATTACCTCAGCAAATGCAGAAAAAGCCATGACCAAAGTTCATCATCAATTTACATTAAAAACACAAAGAGGAATAAGAATAACTGGATCTTATTTCACTATAATAAACAGGCTCTATCTAAAACCAAAAGTTTAGGGGAAAAAAGTTTCTTAATAAAATCAGGGGTAAAGATATTCTAATAATGCTAACTACAGCAAAAAAGATAAAAAAATAAATTATTAAATCAAAGGCAAAAAAAAAGACACAATTCTTGTTATATCTGACACTGTAGAGTTCCCTCATCTCTTTTCCCCATGTTTTTGTGATATCTTCCCATTGCTTGAGTTCTATAAATTGATAATGTTGTATGGCCCGGGAATATTCAATGTTGTATGGCAGTAAAAAAAGTTCTTCATCCCTGACTGATCAGAACCTAGATGTAATCTGTAAATGCTCTTAACCAGAACCATAAAAACCCATCAGAGGCCCCAAGGATCAGCCTGCTCCTTGACTAGACAGAGTCCTGTATTCCCCAAACTCAGAAGTTCACTTGAGAGCAATACTAATTGATGAAAACTTACCACCACAGAGGGAGGCACACAGCCCCTGGCTAAGCAGAATAGAAACATTTTCATGAACATCAGTATGTAACACTTCAGAAATTGGATTGGTAATCCTAGATATTGGTAATGTCGAATGGTTAATAAAGTTTGATTGCACCCACTAATGAATGTCTTATTGGTGTACTTATACCTCTCTACATCGTTGTATTGTACATTGGTTTCACTAATGGATCTGAGTTACACATGCCTCTTTTTATCCTCTGACACTGCTATCACTCTAGTACAAGTTCTTATCACCTCATTCCTAGACTATTAGAGGCTTCTAGCTGGTCTCCTTACCTCAAGCTTTTCCCCACTCCATCTTCTACCACTCAATTATCAAAGTGATTTTCCTAAATAGCAGATCTGACCCCCACCCCACCCTCATTCAAAAAAAAAAAAAAAGGTCCCTGTTATCTCCAAGATCTGTTCGGATTTTAAAACCTTCATAAACTAACTCCTTTCTATCTTTCCAGTCTTCTTATTTCACATTCTCTTCCACATATTCTTTAATACAATGACAACTGGCCTTTTTGATATTCTTCACAGAAAATTCTGGGACCTGGGACATTTTCAGTGAGCTTTTCCTTAAGTCTAGTATTCTCTTCCTCTTCATCTTTATCTCCAGGCTCACCTCATCTTCAACTCTCAGATAAAATGTCACTTCTGTAAGAAGTTTTTTCCAATCCCTTTTAATAGTAATGCCTTCCCTATGAGATTAAATCCAATTTATTTTTTTAAACTGTATAGATACATATGAAGAGACAGAGAGAGACAGAGAGATTGTAAATAATTGTTTGAATGACATCTTTCCCATTATATTATGAGCTCCCTCAGGGCACTTCAGCATAGTACCTAGAACATAGCAGGTATTTAATAAATGTTTGTTGACTGACTTTATTTGATTTGTTTGTATAACTTATTTGTTAGATCCATTCACAATTTTATCTTGCACAGGCACTATAACTGGACAATTAACTGGGCCGGGAATTGCAAAGGAGGAAGTGGCTAGATTTGGAAAGCAGGAAAGGTGGGGAAGATCCATTTTATTGGCAAGGAAACTCTTTCTTCCAAGGTAAATTGGTACCTGCTCTGTAATTTATAGTCTGTGGGTATTGCTTGGGGACTATGCCCAGGATCACATAAGCAGTATTATGCTAGGTATTGTAAATACAAATAGGAAGGATGCAACAATCCTTACTCCCAAAGAAGCAGAGCAACAAGCATTTATTAAGTACTTACTATGTATCAAGCACTGTGCTAAGAAGCACTGGCCATAAAAATACAAACAAACAAACAAAAAAAGTCCGTCCTCAAGGAGCTTACATTCTAATGAGAAAAAAAAATATACAAATAAGTATTGAAAAAGAGATGAGCAGATATCTGTTCATGGGCCTGACGCTGAATTCAAGTCAAAAGCAAAGTCACCAACAGTATGAAAGTGGCTGCCCTGGGTCCCTCTCCAAAATGGAGGCCCTGAGAAGAACTCACCAATGGGAAAAGAGGGCCAGCATGGCAGAGAGATATTCAACATGGAGAAGGCCTCAGGAGAAGGGCGGATGTTCCAAGGTGAAGAGGCCCCAGGTTCTAAGGGAAGTTCCAGAGTGAGACAGCAGCTGAGGCATCCTGATGGCAAAGTCCAGAGAATTTGTTATCAACATTATCAAACATCTTTTATGAAGCTCTCAAATTCTGACAAGGTAGGGATTTTTTTTTAAAGCTTTTTATTTGTATGACATGTATATGGGTAGTTTCCCAACATTGATCTTTACAAAGCTTTCCATTACAAATTTTACCCCCAGTCCCCTCCCCTCCCCTAGATGGCAGGAAGTCCACTACATGTTAATAATGTTGAAATTCTTGAGAAGTTATACAAGAAAAATCCTATCTACAAGAAAAAAAAAGAATCAGAGAAAGGCAACACAATGCAAGCAACTGTCAATAGAGATCATGAAAATGTTACGTTGTGGTCCATATTTCATATCCCTCTCTCTGGGTGTATATGGTTTTCTTCATTGAACAATTGGAACTGGTTTGAGACAATTCTTTGTTGCATAGAGCCATGTCCATCAGAATTGATCATCATGTAATACTGTTGTTGCTGTGTATGATGATCTCCTGGTTCTGCTCGTTTCACTCAGCATCAGTTCATGCAAGTCCCTCCAGGCCTCTCTGAAATCGTCCTGCTGGTCATTTCTTACAGAGCAATAATATTCCATAACATTCATATACAAGGTAGGGAATTTTGAAACAGCCTTAGACTTTGTCAATAAGATCTTTTTCATTTAGGAAGTCTGACCACCAATATCACTCTAAAATCAACAGGAAATTTCAAACATAGCCAAAATACATTAGATAATGGGAGAAAGAAACAACAGACAGCTACCCATGACAGAGTGGGCCACATTTCCAAAGATCTTCACTCTGGAAAAAGGAGAAATGCTCCTATCAGAATTTCCTTCCTAAATCCCAGATCTGCACTTGTTCTCCCCAACATCACCACCACCAAAAGAAAAACAACAAACACAAAAGCACAAATTCTCAGGAAGCTCTGCAATAACAGCTCTTCTGTAATTGTGGGCAGTAGTCTCTCCTCAAACTGATACACTATACAATCTGCCCACATTTGTCAGCATTTGTGTAGCTACACACAAGTAAGCTCCATAGTTGGTAACAATGAGAAAACCTAATTAGTGGTAGTTCATTATGATTTTATAAGGGGTTAAGATTATTAGTAATTATTTTAATACATTCATCTAGTAATATATAAAGTCAATACCTAATAATAGGTATAAGAATAAACAATGTATTAATCTATATTTTATATGTCACATAGGAATATAGATTCTAATACATGGGTCCTATAAGATGTTTCAAACTTTAATGTAGCATTTATTACTTGGTATCAACTATGGAGCTTACTTGTGTAACCACAAAAATGCTGACCAAGATATCTCCATCCTGTTTTGCTCAAATTCCATAATCAATCCAAGCATAGGTGATGACATTGTATGGAAAGTCCCCCCAAATATGCTCTTGGAGTGTCTAATAATTTGTACTCTCTTCTCCTGCCTTATCTGAGGGGAAGGCCCATCCATCTTATGACCGCTTAGTCACTGGAAGATGCCCCATGCTTCACCCAATCCATGACTTCCTGCTGATATGTCTTCAAGAGAAGAGCCTATAACGAATGGGATTCTGTATTTTGTCATGTCTGTTGTGCATATTCAGGATCAGATTTTATAAATTCAAGGCCCTAGGAGAATGAGGTATCTCAGATTGTGAGGAATATCTGAGCTCCACTTATTTAGAGAGGACCATAGACTCCCTGCCTCAGTCTCTTTTATTGTAGGTGGGACAATAACCACCCCGTGGTGAAGTAGATAGAGTGTCCAGCCTATCGTCAGGAAGATTCATCTTCTCCAGTTAAAATTCAGCTTAAGACACTAACTAGCTATGTGACCCTGGGCAAGTCACTTAATTCTGTTTGCCTCAGTTTCTTCTCTGTAAAAATGAGTTGGAGAAGGAAATGACAAACTCTTTCCAGAGTCTGAGAGGAAACCCTCAATGGGGTTAGGAAGAGTGGGACATGACTGAATAACAAGGTCTAACGATAGAATAATCTGACAAATGGATAGTGAGCTCCTTGTTACAGAAGTATTCAAGCAGACTGAATGACATTATTACTGAAGAAATTTGCGTTTCAGGTAGAGATTGTACTAGAGCAAAAGATCTTAACCTGAGCTCTGTAAATTCTTTAATAATATATATGTAATTTGATAACTGGATTTCTTTATAACTGGCTTCCTCTGAAATATTCTGTATTTTATTTTGTGCATTTAAATCTATTATTCTAAGAAGGGGTCCATAATTTTTACCAGACTGCCAGAGGGGTCCATGACACACAAATAAATCAGAACCCCTGGTCCAGGGATATCTGAAGTGCTTCTAAAAGAACTCACAAGCATACCTAACTGCCAACTTAAAGATCTCTCTCCTTTCTAACTTCTTCCCTCCATTTCTCCCTCTTTCCCTCCCTCTCTTTCTCTTTCTTCCTCCCTCCCCCCCTTTCTCTGTGTGTGTCTATCTTTTTCTGTCTCTCTCTCTTAAACACACATGATAATAGGCAGAATGAGGAAATATACTAAGTAAATTAAATAGACAGTACAACTTAATAATGATATCTGGGAATAGCATGAAGTCTGGGTGGCACCAAGACTTGGATTCCAACTCTGCCTCTACTTCAGACAGTAACTGTAATCCTGAGTGAGTTACTTAAATTTAATCTCTTGGTCTCAATTTCTTCTTCTGTAAATGGCAGAGGTGGGGGTGGGGGGTCCAGGAAGAAATTCAAGAAATGATCCTGATGATTCCTTCGAGTTCTAGATCCTATAGTATAGTACATTGAGGGGAGAGAAGGGAGAAAAAAAAATCTAATATGCCTCTCACGTTCTGGAATATGGTCAATTAAACTTGAGCAGGATTCTAGTTCTTGCTGGTATTGTCAGCAAGCTTATCCTAAAATAAAATTTAAGAGAGACAGAACCTGCTAGTGTACTGCATGGAACCTGACAAAGGTATGCCAAGGATACTTCAAAATCCCTTATCTTCTAGTAAGACACAGTTCTTCCCTGCTCATTCCCTTTATACACTTTTGCACTCACTCTTAGACACAATCTTTTTCAAATGTCTCTATAATCAACAGAATCTTTCCCCAAGAGACAACTCTGCTTTAAAAAAAAAAAATGTGGGCAAGGGCACGTGTGTTTCCCCTAGAGAAAACGGAGCAAAGGGGGGTTCCCACTGCCCCTCCCCCCAAAAAGAGAGAGAGAAAGTAGCTGGGGGAGACCATCTCAGAAGGTCCTGGCCTCCAAAGGGTGCCCTAAGGCCTATTTTTATTCCACAGCTCCTTACTCCTATCCCCTTTCTCTCCTCCAACTGAGCAGATAAAGCCGGCGCTTCAGCTATTTTTTTCTCAAGAGTGTACTATAATACCAAAGGAAACCACCCACGCCTTGCCCAGCCGGAGAGTCAGCCGGGAGGCGAGGCTCTAACCACCAGCCTTCTCTGCAGCTGGCCCTGCAGCAACAACAGCAATAGCAGTAGCAGCAGCAAACGGGTTCTGGGGGCTACTTGTGCCCCTAGCCTAGGGAACCTGGATCGAAAAAAAAACGGAAGAAAGAGAAAGAAAAAAAAAAAAAAAACAACTGATGTTTGTCTACAACGGCCTTGATAAGGGAAGGATGCAGGGCTGGGAAAACCAAGGGGCGGAGGACTCAGAAGGGTTGCATATGAGGTGGGACTGGGGAGGTTGTAAAAGAGAACATGGGGTGGGAAAGAGGCCGTGCAAGCAAAGCTCTTCCTTTGCTGTCTTGGGGACCCGATACTCACCACCTGGAGCAGCCGTTGCAGACGCCGCTGCCGTAGGAGGGACCCTAGCTCCCATCCCTCCTGCAGCCCCTCACATTAACTACTGAGAAGCTCAGGTGCCGCAAAACCAACCAGGGTCGCTGGCAGGGTCAAGTCAGAGCCTTCCCAGACTCCAGCCTCCTTCTACTTCCCGGTATCTCAGCTACTGTGACCCCAATACGTCTCCCCTCACTCGTCTGCAGTCTAGCATTGGTCGGGTTCGGGAGAGGTGGAGCCTGGAACAATGACTGACAGTCGTGAATGAAGCTATGAATACAAGTGTGTTAGTCTGAGACTTGGAAAGCTTTGCCGTTGCTACCGCTGCTGCTGCTAACCACTACAGCGGCCGCAGTTGTTGCTGCTGCTTACGGGCTCCGCCGCCACTTCTTCCAGCCCCGCAATCAGCGCGACATTCCCTCCTCCTCTAGGAACCTGTACCAGCAACTCCCCCTCTCTACTCACCTCTTATCTCCTGCAGCTGCTGCAGCAACATTGTTGTTTTAACTGGGTTCTCAAAGAGGACCAGGACATTTGGAAGGTAATGCCATGACATACAAGTGAACTGGATTTAAGTGAGAGAGAGAGCGAGCTGTGCAAACTCATTAGTCTCACTTTCTGCTACGGAACCTTCGACTTGCCTCGGAATGGTTGTCACTTTCTTTCCCCTTCTCTGGAAGGATTTGCCTATCGTTTCATCCTCACCTTTGGAACACTTCAGGACAAGTGACTTGTACTTGATCGGCGGAGAGGGTCATTATTTTCGAAAGAAATGTATCTTCTAGTTATATATGTTTCCACAAGAACTAACAACTTATTTACTTATTGCATGATAAGATAAACTCTTATCCTACTGCCTCTCCAAACAAACACAAGTCAGTGGTCAAGTCGTGCGTTAGAGCTGGGACAGCAACTTTGAGACCACCGTTTTACGATAAAAAAAAAAAAACCAGCATCTTTTCATTTGAAATCAATGTTATCTTTTTTTTTTTCTTTATTTTTTTGCTCACTTTTGGTGAGATGCCGTATGGGGTCACTAGTTCCCATCCCTCCTACAGCTCCTCACATAACTACTGAGAAGCTCAGGTGCCGCAAAACCAACCAGGGTTTTGGTCAGGAACTGTACCTAGATGACTTGGCAATTAAAAATTTTGAAATAAATACTAATAAACACTTAGAAGTGTTTATTATAAATAATATAAGTAGCACTACAAAATTCAAAAATTATTGTGTAATATAAATTTTAACAAAATCTAACATTGAGAAACCTCTCTTGGGCTCACAGGACCCTGGAAACTGCACCACCTTTCTCTAAAGGGACTTTCTACTGTGGATCCAAGGATATTGGCCTGACTTGATTAAATACAGAGAAAGTTTGCTTTCTAAGGAGAAGAGTGCTAGGTTCCCATTTTTCATTGATGCATTGGGGACAAATTATTTAAAGTTTAGGTTTACTCCCCAAATGGGAGTGTGGAAAGGTACTCATTCTACAGTATGAACTGTAGAACAGTATGAACAGTATTAACAGGTATGGGATGGGCATTTTACTCCTGCACAGAAGAAACACTAAACACAAAAGACTCAGTCTTTAGCTGAGAGACTGATATTCAAACCTCATCAGAACATAAAGCAGCTTTTAGCCCTGCTGATTAGGCATTTTTATGTTATACTTTGTCTCTGAAATGTTCAATTTGCAGTATCCATCTGATAGGGTGCAGATTCCAGGAGAAAGATAGTAGTAATTCTAAAGCCCCCAAACCTTAGGAGTGCTATTATTCTAACAATCTGTTTGTCAATGATCCTAAAGTCTCCTGGCTTTAGAAATACTGCATTATAGTCCTACAAACATCTCTGACTGCCAGATAACAATCTATTGGTTAGTGATAACAAGGTTTCTAACACAAATGGTGAGGTGCATACCAGACTACTCCTCAACATTACATCTAAATCGATAAAATTTAATACTAAGGTACATGACAGCTCACTCCTCAGTTTACCTCTAAGCCATAAAATTAGCTTATTAGTGACATGAAGAACCAGATATCTCTGTTTTTTCCTATAAATCTACCCTCTTGCTCTTGGTTCAGTACTAAATCCTTTTGGAACTTATCCTGCTTCAGTTGGTATTACAATTATAATAAACTTTGCCACTTGACTGGCAGATGGGTTCA
This sequence comes from Myrmecobius fasciatus, assembly GCA_023553655.1. Classification (NCBI taxonomy): domain Eukaryota; kingdom Metazoa; phylum Chordata; class Mammalia; order Dasyuromorphia; family Myrmecobiidae; genus Myrmecobius; species Myrmecobius fasciatus. The sequence continues at coordinate 78,557 of JAJPUD010002645.1, forward strand.
AGGCTGCAAATTCTTTTGAGATACTTCAAGACACTGGTCTGCAACCCCAGCCTTTTGGGGTCTCCTTTTGAACCTCAACACATCTACTTGCTAAAGGCAGCCAGCCTTGGACATTCCTCTTCTTCTTTTTTTATTAAAGCTTTTTATTTGCAAAAACCTATGTATGGGTAATCCTTCAACACTGACCCTTACAAAGCTTTCCATTACAAAATTTTACCCCTTAGTCCCCACCCTTCCCCTAGATGGCAGGAAGTCTACTACATGTTAATTATGTTAAAGTACTTGACAAATCGAATATGTGTATACATATTTTTACAATTATCTTACTGTGCAAAAAAAGTCGGATCTACAAGAAAAAAAATAATCTGAGAAGGGAAACACAATGCAAGCAAACATCAATAGAGAGCATGAAAATGTTATGTTGTGATCCACATTTCATATCCCTCTCACTGGGTGTACATGGCCCTCCTCACTGAACAATTGGAACTGGTTTGAAACATTTCATTGTTGAAGAGAGCCATGTCCATCAGAATTGATCATCATATAATCTTGTTGCCATGTATAATGATCTCCTGGTTCTGCTCATTTCACTCAGCATCAGTTCATGCAAGTCTCTCCAGGCCTCTTTGAAATCATCCTGCTGGTCATTTCTTATAGCACAATAATATTCCATAACATTCATCTACCATAATATATTCAGCCATTCTCCAATTGATGGGCATCCATTCAGTTTCCAGTTTCTAGCCACTACAAAAAGGGCTGCCACAAACATTCTTGCACTTGTGGGTCCCTTGCTTCCTTTAAGATTTCTTTGGGATGGGTAGGACGAGCGAATATAATAAAAATGACAATACTACCCAAACTAATTTACTTATTTAGTGCCATACCAATCAAACTCCCAAGAAATTATCTTACAGATCTAGAAAAAATAGTAGCAAAGTTCATTTGGAAAAACAAAAGGTCAAGAATTTCAAGGGGATTAATGAAAAAAAAGGCTGACGATGGTGGACTTGCTGTACCAGATCTAAAACTATATTATAAAGCAGCGGTCATCAAAACCATTTGGTACTGGCTAAGAAATAGAGTAGTCGATCAGTGGAATAGGATAGAATCACAAGACAAACTAGGCAATAACTATAGCAATTTGGTTTTTGATAAACCCAAAGACCCCAGCTTTTGGGATAAGTATTCACTATTTGACAAAAACTGCTGGGAAAACTGGAAACTAGTGTGGAAGAAATTAGGGCTTGACCCACACCTAACACCACATACCAAGATAAGATCTAAATGGGTTCATGATCTGGATATAAAGAGTGATACTATAAGTAAATTAGAGGCATGTAATATAGTTTACCTCTCAGACCTATGGAGATGGAATAAATTGATGTCCAAAGAAGAACTGGAACTCTTAATTGAAAACCAGATAGATAACTTTGACTATATTAAGTTAAAAAGTTTTTGTACAAACAAAATAAATGCAGACAAGATTAGGAGGGAAGCAATAAATTGGGAAATCATCTTTACATTTAAGGGTTCTGATAAAGGTCTCATCTCTAAAATATATAGAGAATTGTCTCATATTTATAAAAATTCAAGCCATTCTCCAATCAATAAATGGTCAAAGGATATGAACAGACAATTTTCAGAGGATGAAATTAAAACTATTTCTAGTCATATGAAAAGGTGCTCCAAATCACTATTGATCAGAGAAATGCAAATCAAGACAACCCTGAGATACCACTTCACACCTGTCAGATTGGCTAAAATGACAGGAAAAGTTGATGATGAATGTTGGAGGGGATGTGGGAGGGCTGGGACACTGATGCATTGTTGGTGGAGCTGTGAACCGATACAGCCATTCTGGAGAACAATTTGGAGCTATGCTCAAAAAGTTATCAAACTGTGCATACCCTTTGACCCAGCAGCATTTCTATTGGGCTTATATCCCAAAGAAATCATAAAGGAAGGAAAGGGCCCCACATGTGCAAGAATGTTTTTGGCAGCCCTTTTTGTAATGGCTAGAAACTGGAAATTGAATAGATGCCCTTCAATTGGAGAATGGCTGAATAAATTATGGTATATGAATATTATGGAATATTATTGTTCTGTAAGAAATGACCAGCAAGATGATTTCAGAGAGGCCTGGAGAGACTTACATGAACTGATGCTGAGTGAAATGAGCAGAACCAGGAGATCATTATACACGGCAATAACAGTACTATATGACGATCAATTCTGATGGACATGGCTCTCTTCAACAATGAAATGTTTCAGACCACCTCCAATTGTTCACTGAAGAAAGCCATATACACCCAGAAAGAGGGATGTGAAATGTGGTCCACAACATAACATTCTCATACTCCTTGATTGATGTTTGCTTACATTGTGTTTCCTTTATCTGATATATCGTTTGTGTAAACAAGATTTTTCTTGCACAACAATGACAAGTTTGGAAATATGTATACATATATTCAATTTGCCAATATTTTAACATAATTAACATGTAGTGGATATCCTGCCATCTAGGGGAGGGGTGGGGAGTTGGGGGAAAAATTTGTAACGGAAAGCTATGTAAGGGTTATTGTTGAAGAATTACCCACACATATGTTATGCAAATAAAATTAAAAAAATAAAATTTATAATAAAAAAAATTCTACTCTAAAAAAAATAAAAAGATTTCTTTGGGATATAAGGCCAATAGAAACACTGCTGGGTCAAAGGGCAAGCACATTTCCAAATTGCTTCCCAGAATGGTTGGATCCATTCACAGTTCCACCAACAATGTATCAGTGTCCCAGTTTTCCCACATCCCCTCCAACATTTGTCATTATCTTTTTGTGTCATTTTACCCAATTTGACAGTTGTATAGTGTTACCTCAGAGTTGTTTTAATTTGCATTTCTCTGATCAATAGTGATTTGGAGCACCTTTTCATATGACTAGAAATAGTTTTAATTTCATCATCTGAAAATTGTATGTTCACATCCTTTGACCATTTATCAATTGGAGAGTGGCTTGAATTCTTATAAATATGAGACAATTCTCTATATATTTTAGAAAGGAGGCCTTTATCAGAACCCTTAAATGTAAAGATGATTTCCCAATTTATTGCTTTCCTCCTAATCTTGTCTGCATTAGTTTTGTTTGTACAAAAACTTTTTAACTTAATGTAGTCAAAATTATCTATCTGGTATTCAATTAAGAGTTCCAGTTCTTCTTTGGACATAAATTTATTCATTCTCCACAGGTCTGAGAGGTAAACTATTCTATGTTCCTCTAATTTGCTTATATCACTCTTTATATCTAAAACATGAACCCATTTAGATCTTATCTTGGGTATGTGGTGTTAGGTGTGAGTCAAGCCCTAATTTCTTCCATACTAGTTTCCAATTTTCCTAGCAGTTTTTGTCAAATAATGAGTACTTATCCCAAGAGCTGAGGTCTTTGGGTTTATCAAACACTAGACTGCTATAGTTATTGCCTAGTTGGACATTCCTCTTCTTAACCATAGTCATTTCTTCCAAAGAAGAAATTCTCCTTACCATTAATCAGCTTCAGTAATGGATCTCTAGATTTCTTGACTCTTCAGGGTCACTTTTCCAATCTGGACATATCTACCTTAAAAAGAATATTTGATCACCTACTCAGGAAAGGAAATACAAATAGAAAAAGGCAGTCAATCCCAAGTTCACCTAGTTGATTTCCTCCAAGTGGGAAAAATAGTAGGGTGAAAGGAAAGAACTCAACCCATTCCTCCCACCCCCATCATGGAAAGTTTAGAGACAGAATACACTACTTACTGTTATCTGTCTCTTCTTTTAACTGTCACAGCACTCTACTTCTGCCATGACCACATCATACCATATTCTTTCAGTGCTAAGTCACCACAAAGCCAGAAGTGAACCCCAAAGCTCCTAGTAAGTCAAAATGAACCAAGAAGGTCAACTTTAAGTATGTTACATGGGAAACCTTTCATCACAAAAATAAAAGTCGTAATATATTTACTTTATTGTTTTTCAGATGTGTCCAACTTATGACCCCATTTGAGCAAAGAAACTGAAATAGTTTTACATTTCCTTCTCCAACTTATTTTACGGATGAGGAAACTGAGGCAAATAGGGTTAAGTGACTTGCCCAGGGTCATACAGCTAGTTAATGTCTGAGACCAGATTTGAGCTCAGAAAATTGAGTCTTCCTGCCTCCAGACCTGGCACTCTATCCACTATGCTACCTAATTATCCCTTATTTGCTTTGTATTAACTTCCTTTGTCTTTTGTACTTAAGATGTTACATTTATCTTTAGAAGTATTAAAGTCTTTCAGAATTGCTTCCTGCAATAGATTAAGGTGAATAGAACCAAGAGAACCTATTAACACCTTGACTATAATAATATAAACAAAAACCACACAAAGTCTATAATTGGATGTAATGAGCAATCTAGGTCTAGAGAAGATAAAAGAAAGAAAATCTCTCCTTTAGAAGAAAGATGGGAAATTCCTGGCCTAGATAGTGACACACACTGTTGATCAGGTTCCCTTTGTCACTCATTTTTTTGCTTATGTATTTTTTTTTATTACAAAGGAAGATTGGAGAATGGAGAGTACATATAAAAATGATTGATATAAAAATAAGACAGATACTTTCTTATTTTATATCACCTAAAATTTTTCCCATATTGCTTCCTCTCTGTTCTGCTAGAGAACCATCCCAGATAACAAAGACTTTTTAAGGAAAAAAAAGAGATAAATGAAGAGTAATCAATAAAATTAAATATTTCATTCCAAAAATATGAAAATAATATTCAATATACTCTCCCCATATACACACACTTCTGCAGAGGATTTTGGAAAATGTCTTTTCCTAAGTCTTTTTTGAGGTTACACTTGTTCCCCTAGTAGATTCTCTTTCTTTTTTTTATTTTAAACAAGAAATTTATTTAAACAACAAGATGTTTGACTTGAAGGGAAAACTATCTAGGATCAATTTTTTATAGTAATTCTGTAATTCTTCCTGAGAGACAGAAATTGACCTATATATAACAGCTACAAACAAAAAAGTTATAAAATCATCCTTGGTTTTACAATGATAAAAGAAAAACGTTAAAATTATCCAATCAAACAAAGTATGCAAGGATTTTTTTTGTGGGTTTGTTGTTGTTTTTAAACAGTGAGGGCAAAATAACTTACTGGAATATAAAGATAAAAGTTGAATGAGCATACCACTAATGGAGAAAAGGGATATTTTCACAGAATCAGTTTGTTTTTTCCTCTCCCCATCTCCATTTGATGCTGATCAAAACATACCATTGGCCATTTAGTTTAAAAAAAGTAGCCTTATTCCTGTGCAATTCCCCAGTTACTTTATTTTAATAAATAATAAAGGAATAAAGGAATGGGGGAAGGGAATAAAGAAGAGAGAAACTATACTGCAGTAGTTAGGATATGGATGCATCAAATCTTGGTTTTCTAATTGTGAATATATTGTTTTCCTTGGGAACACAATTCTAGAGTAGAGTTGCATGTTTTCTTTTTAGTAAATGCCTCCTGACTGCTGCTGGAATACATCAATTGTATCTTCATCCTCCATTTCCAATTGTGCAGGTGTGTCTGTTTCATTGATTGGTTGTCCATCAAATCAGAATCTGATCTGCCTCATCGACAAACTCTGTGGTTCACAATAGGCTTTCATTAGTTTACTAAGTGGTGTATGTCTCAATCTTAAATTGCACTACCAACCCATCTTGCCCTGCCACCTTCAAATTAATGTGGTCATTGTTTTCAGTCTTAACTCCTTTCTTAGGCTTTTCATCCCCCATGGCGAGTCTGGGAGTATTCTTAGCCGACCATTCACAAAAGAGGCACCAGGATGAACTGTTCCAATGGAACAGGAGTAGAAACAGTAGGGATAGCTACAGGAGCAGGAGGAGGATGAGGAAGAGGAAGAGAAGAAGGAGGAGAGGGAGGAGGAGGTATCTGTGTCTCCTAGTAGATTCTTTTTTTTTTTTTTTCCCCCTGAGGAAGTTGGGATTAAATGACTTGTCCAGGATCACACAGCTAGGAAGTATTAAGTGTCTGAGGTCAAATTTGAACTCAGATCCTTTTGACTTCAGGGCTGGTGCTCTATCCACCGGGCTACCTAGCTGCCAGTAGATTATTAATCCATTCATTAATTCATTTCACAAAGATTTGTTAGCAAATTATAAGCATACCTTCAAAAAAACAGTGCTGAACTAGATGATTTTCTCCTTAAAAAAAAAAATCTTTTTGTTAGATTTTGAGTTTCAAATTGTCTCTCGTTTCCTCCCAACTTTATGTTAGAGAATACCATGTTTGTATGTGTGTATATATGTATACAAAACATTTTTCAATTTGATGGAACCAAAATTATCTATTTTATACCTGAGAATCATTTCTTATAATAATTTACTTATAATTACTTATTCATAATTCTTCACCTATTTAAAAATCTAATGGGTAATATGTTCCATGTTTTTCTAATTTACTTATGATATTTTCTTTATGTCTAGATCATGTATCCATTTTGACCTTATCTTGGTAAATGGCATAAAATATTGGTCTATATCTAGTTTCTGTTCCAGTTTTCCCAGCAAGACTGAATGACTTTCCAGTTGAGAGCAATATGTATACATATACACACATACATATATATATATATACACATGTATATGTAACATTTTTCTTTATAAGTTTGAGGTTTATTTGAATAGTTATATACATAAATAATACAAACTTCATAAGTTTGTAGTTGATTTGAATATTCATATTACTTAGAATAGCATGGTCATTCACAGTTACTCTTTGAACAATATTGCTGTTCCTGTATATATCATTCTCTTGGTTCTAGTCATTTTTCTCTGAATTATTTGATGCAAGTCTTTCCATGTTTTTATTAAATCAACCTACTCATCATTTCTTATAGTACAATGGTATTCCATCACTGTCATATACCACTTCTCATTCAGTCATTCCCCAATTTACAGACATCCTCTCAGTTTCTAATTCTTTGTCACTACAAAGAGAGGAGCTATTAATATTTATATAAATTATTTTCTTTTTTCCCTGATTACCTTGGAAAACAGACCTAAGAATGGCGTTGCTAGGTCAAAGAGTATACATAATATACAGTTTTATAACCTTTTGGGCATAGTTCCAAATTGCTCTCCAAAATGGTTGGAGCACTTCACAATTCTATTAACAGTATATTAGTGTCCCAATTTTTTTTATACCCTCTCCAACATTTGTCATTTTCCCTTTCTGTCATGTTAGCCAATCTGATAGGTATGAGATGGTATCTCAATGTTGCTTCAATTTGTATCTCTCTGATTAATGATGATTTAAATCATTTTTTCAAATGACTATATACATATATATATACACATATTTGATTTCTTCCAAAAATTGCCCATTCATGTCCTTTGACCATTTATTATTTGAGGCATAATTATCAGTTTTATAAGTTTGATTCAAATATTTATATTTTTGAAATATGAAGCCCTAATCTAAAAATCCCCCCCAAACTTTCTGCTTTCCCTTTAATCTTGGCTATATTGGGATTTTTATACAAAACATTTTTTCAATTTGATGGAACCAAAATTATCTATTTTATACCTGAGAATCATTTCTTATAATAATTTACTTATAATTACTTATTCACAATTCTTCACCTATTCAAAAATCTAATGGGTAATATGCTCCATGTTTTTCTAATTTACTTATGATATTTTCTTTATGTCTAGATCATATATCCATTTTGACCTTACCTTGGTAAATGGCATAAAATATTGGTCTATATCTAGTTTCTGTTCCAGTTTTCCCGGCAAGATTGAATGACTTTCCAGTTGAGAGCAAGATCCTACTGGTGGTCTTAGAGGGGTTAACCTCTGCTACTAGGGATACAATTCTCACAAGCCATTATAATAATAGTTATTTCCCTCATTTAATCTCTGAAAACCTCCAAAGAGTATATGGGTGGAGTGGGGGTGAGGGAAATACAAGACCCCACTATGTCACAAATAATTCCCCAGCAGAGCTATCATCCAGGAATAAGCCTTTCTCTTCAGACCAGACAGCCTGAACTTCTTGCAAGGTCACTGAGATAAATCCCTTTGCCCTTTTTGTTCCCTTTCCCTCTCTTCTAGCTTTTTTCTCCTCTGTTTCTGATGTTCAGTGCCACAATGCACTCCAGCATGGATTAACTATGCTTTTTTTTTTCTTTCAGAAAGGAAACAATATATAACCCAAGGAGAACTGCAACCCTGTTCTGCTTTAATAATCTTTCTTTCTACTATAATATCTGACAATGCCATTGTTAGCATATAATATGTGATCCTGCTGTCTTTTCTGTAGCTTCTGATTGGTTTTAACCAGTAATAATTAGCTTCTGAAGTCTACTTCTGAAGTCCCATTATGGCGTGATTCCAGATTCTTCAGGGTATAAGAGGAGAATACAAATTCTGACAGGTCCTACCACCTGGAAAGGTTTCAAGCATGGATTCTGTGACAAACAACTGTGTCTGTCTGTAACCTGAGAAACAGCCTGGTTAAATTTAGAGAGTCTTATCACCAGGTTGGCTGAAGTACTTTGTGGTATCTCACATTGCTTTACTTCTGACATGCCATACTTAGTCATATTAAGCTACTTTCTTCCCTTTTGGCCATCCTGCACATTTCTACTTGGGCCTTCAATCAAACTATTTCTCTATCCCTGAAATGGCCTCCCTTCTACTTCACCTAATTCCTAATCTCTTTTTAAGGCCTCAGCTCAAATGTTTCCTCTTGATAATAAAACCTGTCCCTTCAAGCCTTACAGAGCCCTTTATTTTATGATTATCTGATATACTTACTACGTAACACTATGCATTATTTGGTATCTGTATTTGCCTCAAATCCCTACTTCACTGTAATCTCCCTGAAGTTGGGCATCTTGTCTTATGTATAGCACCCTTACCTTTATATAGGACCCCAAAAAAACTTAGATTCAAGGTAATCCATGGATCTTCATCTACTCAAAACTATAGTTCAGGGGCAGCTAGGTGGCGCAGTGGATAGAGCACCAGCCCTGAATTGAGGAGAACCTGAATTCTCAGACACTTAACATTCCCTAGCTGTGTGACCCTAGGCAAGTCACTTAACCCCAATTGCCTTAGTAAAAAAAATAATTAATTAATTAAAAAAATAAAACTATAGTTCAGCCCCCACCATGCTCATCTTTACTAGCTAACAAGAGGATACAATTCATTCATAATGAAAATATATTTAAAGCAAGAACACAGAAAAGTGGCAAACATTTATAGATAGAAAGTTAATGTTTATATAGCACCTACTATGTCCCAAGCATTGCACTAGGTGTTTTATAATTATTATCCCATTTGATCCCTATAACAGTTCTAAGATTTAGGTATCATTTATTATCCCCACTTTACAGATGAGGAAACTGAGGCACATAGAGGTTGTGACTTGACTAAAGACATGCAGCTAGTATCTAAGGCTATATTTGAACCCAGAACTTCCTAACTTCAGGATCAGCACTCTAATCACTGAACTAACTAGTTGCTTCAATATTTTCCACATAATCTAGGGCACACCCTTTCATAAATATATATATACCACAAGTGGAAAGAGTGGTTACACCCATTCACGGAACACATATGAAATAGTACCTATATGTCCAGGTTACATCAACAGAAGGTCAAATATAAGATATATATTTGACTAGAGAAATGTATTGAGGACACCCATTATAAGTGGAGAATCTGTGGTTAGGGTAAATGAATAGAAGGTAAATATATAGGGAACATGTGTGGCCAGAGCACACATTTAAAAGGGCCTATATATAGGCAGAATGTGTGACCAAAGTACACACATAGAGAGGCAGCTCATCTTTCAGCTGCTACAAGGTCAATGATGACTTCTAGAGATGTCATTGTGTGATTTTTACTGGACCTTCTTCGGCAGACTCTGTTCCCCCTGCTTCCTGATAATTCTGTCACATTTGGATTGGGCAATGCATGTCTCTATGGCTCTTTGCCTTTTTTTTTTTTTTCTGAGTCTTTCATCTCTGCTGTTTCCATTCTCTCTTCCTTCACTAGCTGTGTTCAGTTAGTGTTTACTATTCTCCCACAAGGAAGAGGTCCCACAGAAAAACTATCCAAGATTCAAGGTAATCTGTGGGTCTGCATCCATTCAAAATCATAGTTCAGCCATGACTATGTTCATTTTTAATAGTCAGCAAGAGGGCACAATTCATTCAATTAAAAAAATATATATATATATATCTTTTTTCTAGAGAGAATTTTTTTTTTTTGTGGGAAAGGCAGGCCTAGTCACAAGGGTAAAAAAAAAGATCCTCAGCACTTTTTCTCTCCATAATGAGGAAGATCAATCAGTTCCCAGAGTTTTAGTTGCTCACCACTTTTTTTTTTTTTTTTTTTGTTTGTTTTTTGCTGAGGCAATTGAGGTTAAGTGACTTGCCCAGGATCCCACAGTTAGGGAATGTTAAGTGTCTGAGACCAGATTTGAACTCAGGTCTTCCTGACTTCAGGGCTGGTGCTCTATCCACTGCACCACCTAGCTGCCCCACCACTTTTCTTTCTAGGACAGAGATCTGTCATTTCCCAGAACTTTTATTATATAATTTGTTCTGATTCTGCTTTTTATCAATTGATATAAGTTTTCCCAGGTTTTGTAAAACCATGCCTGTCATTACTTCTTATAGCATTATAGTATTTCAACATATATAATACACATATTGTATATGTATATATATATATATAAAACATATATATAGGTAAGTCTACACCATAAATTGTTCAGCCATTTCCACAATTAATGAGTACCCCATCAATTTCCAATTCTTTGCCACCACAATTTTTTCTTTTTACTTGATCTTCTTAGGATTTCTAGGAAACTTAGTAGTGGCAATGCTAAGGCAGATAGGTAATGAAGTAAATACTGCACTGAGCTTGGAATAAGGAAGACTCATCTTCTTGGGGGAATTCAAATCTGGCTCAGACACTAGATGTGTGAACCTGGGCAAGTAACTTAACCCCAATTGCCTCAGCAAAAAACCAAAAAAAACAAAAAATGGTGTCCTAGTAAAACTTTCCTTTTAAAACAATGGAGGCTTGTGCTCTGACTTCAGGGATAATAGAAGAATAATAGAAATATAGATCTACTCCAACAGAAGATCTAGATTAAGAGGAGGTATGCTGTTGGTGGAAAAAATAGATTTGGGAACTAAAGTCAAAGGGACTAGAAGCTCTGTGTATGAAACAATAAAATATACACTTGTGATATTCTCTGACGACAAAACTGGAGAGAATAACACACTGGATGATAGAATTGGCTCTAAAAAACTTCTTAAATCTGTAGTTCACAACTCCATATGATGTCACTTAACCAAATATGGGGGTGGCAAAAAAAATTTGGCAACAGTTAAAGGTATCAAATATTTCAACAAAATTTAATTATCTTATGTAAAAATAAACAAGCATATACATCTCATCAGTATGCAAATTTGCTTTCATTTTTAACAAATGGTAAATTACATGTGTACCATGCTCCAAATCACTATTGATGAGAGAAATACAAATTAAGACAGGAAATGATAGGAAAAGATAATGATGAATGTTGGAGGGGATGTGGGAAGGCTGGGACACTGATGCATTGTTAGTGGAGCTGTGAATGGATCCAGCCATTCTGGAGAGCAATTTGGAGCTATGCTCAAAAAGTTATCAAACTGTGCATACCCTTTGACTCAGCAGTGTTTCTATTGGGCCATTATTCCAAAGAGATCTTAGAGGAGGGAAAGGCACCCACATGTGCAAGAATGTTTGTGGCAGCCCTTTTTGTAGTGGCTACAAACTGGAACCTGAATGGATGCCCATCAATTGGAGAATGGTTGAACAAATTATGGTATATGAATGTTATGGAATATTATTGTTCTATAAGAAACGACCAGCAGGATGATTTCAGAGAGGCCTGGAGAGACTTGCATGAACTGATGCTGAGTGAAATGAGCAGAACCAGGAGATCATTATTCACGGCAACAACAAAATTATGTGATGATCAATTCTGATGGACATGGCTCTCTGCAACAAAGAATTGTCTCAAACCAGTTCCAAATGTTCAGTGAAGAAAGCCATATACACCCAGAGAGAGGGATATGAAATGTGAACCACAACATAACATTTTTATGCTCTCTATTGATGTTTGTTTGCATTGGGTTTCCTTTCTCAGATATTTTTTTGTTCATGTAGATACAATTGTTCTTGCACAGCAAGATAAGTGTGGAAATATGTATACATATATCCTATTTGCCAAGTATTTTAACATAATTAACATGTAGTGGACTTCCTGCCATCTAGGGGAGGGGAGGGGGCTAGGGGGGAAAATTTGTAATGGAAAGCTTTGTAAGGTCAATGTTGAAGAATTACCCATACTTATGTTAGGCAAATAAAAAGCTTTAAAAAAAAAAAAAAGAAAGAAAGAAAGGAAAAAAAATTACATGTGTACCAAAAGATTGTTTTAAAATTTCTTTATGATTTGTTATCCGTAAATTTTTTATTTGTATACCTATTTTATACACCCATATAACTAGTGTTACATAAAAATTTCAGGTGAAAAGAAGTCAAGAGTTGTAGAGGGCCACAGATAATGAGGAACCCTGGGCGAGGTATAAGACCCTTTAGAACAGTAAGGAACCCTGCTGACAGTGTCTGGTTTGGCTCCCATTCTTCACTAAGGGCAATCTTGGCCTTCCTGAGAAGTCAGGGGGTGTGAGAACCTGTGTTGCACCACCAGCACAGCCATCTTGACCTCCTATGTCCCAAGTACAGGAGGCACTGGTTAAGGCAAAGGAGGAGAGATTCTGGTGAATGGAAGGGGCCAGACAGATCAACGGCTTGGGGTAGAGGGTTTGCTTGTGTCTCTACAGATGGAGAAGGAACTCAATGAGTGCCAATGAGCTGTATCCACCTTGTCCATCAGGGAAAGAGGGTGTAGAAGACCCTCAAAACAAAGGAGAAGACTCAGGAAACATCAGGTGGTTCCATCTCTGACTACACCCACCACTGAAAGAACATGGCAGTTAACAATTTATGGTGTAGACTTATCTATCTATATATGTGTGTATATATATATATATATGTGCATACATATGTATATATATATATATATATATGTTTAATGGATTTAACCACGGATATATACCTGCTTCAATTAAAACAAAAAAAAGAGAGATTTAGAGGGCCACAGATAATGGGGAACTTTGGGCAAGATATAAGACCCTTTAGTTCAGTAAGAAATCCTGCTGACAGTGTCTGGTTTGACTCCCCATTTCCCCAAAGGTGTCTCAAAAGCCTTCCTAAGAAGTCAGGGGGCATGACAATCTGTGTTGTACTTGAAGCAGAATTATGTTAAAGTGGCAAGGAAACCATTGCACACAATAGCAAATTATTTATGTGGTCCTGCATGTGCAATATCCTATGGTTATATAAGTGTATTACATAAGCATAGGGTATATTAGGATGAGGATTTTTTGAATAAATGGACTCCTGTTTGACCATCTTCATGAGTTCTGCCTCATCACTCCTCACCCAAAATCAGGATTCGGGCTGGTACCAAAATCCTCCTGTGAAGAGGTCTGGACAAAGAGTGGAAAAAGTTTGCAAAATCCTGGGCTTGAAGAGTGAGGAAATCTTTAAAAAGATGAAATTTAATAGGGATAAATGTGAAATCTATACTTGAGGTCAAAAAAATCAATTTCATAAGGACTGAATGAATGACCTTTGGTTAGGAAACAAGTCTTATGAAAAATATCTTGAGGTTTTGTGCTCACTATGAATCAACAGTGGAACGTGGTAGACCTAATGGTATTCACAGGAAATATTGAAAAGTAACTCTTAGACTCTGGAGAGACTTGCATGAACTGATGCTAAGTGAAATGAGCAGAACCAGGAGATCGTTATACACTGCAACAACAAGACTATATGATGATCAATTCTGATGGACGTGGCTCTCTTCAACAATGATGTGATTCAAACCAGTTCCAATTGTTCAGTGATGAAGAAAGCCATATACACCCAGAGAGAGGCCTCTGGGACCTCAACATAGCATTTTCACACTTTCTGTTGATGTTTGCTTGCATTTTGTTTTCTCAGGTTTTTTTTTTTTTTCTTCCTTGTAGATCCGATTTTTCTTGTGCAGGAAGATAACTGTATAAATATGTTTACATATATTGGATTTGTCACATATTTTAACATAGTTAACATGTATTGGACTACCTGCCGTCTGGGGAGGGGGTGGGAGGAAGGAGAGAAAAATTTGGAACAGAAGGCTTCGCAAGGGTCCATGTTGAAAAATTACCCATGCATATGTTTTACAGATTAAGAAAATTTTTTTTAAAGAAAAAAAAATTCACCTTTCTAGTTTAATTCATGAATTAGAACTGAATAAATGCTTGCTGATTGATTAAAAAAAAAAAGTAACTCTAGAACCAGGGAGTTAATTATACTCTTCTGTGCCTTGGATATTGTGCTCAGTTCTTGGAGCCACCCGTTAGGAAGGCTATACAGAAGTTGGAGCATTCAAAAAATGGACAATTAGGATTGTGAAATTAGAAACCAAGCCATATAAAAACTGCTTGAAGTAATTGGGAACATACGGCTGAAGGAAAAAAAGACTTAGCAGAAACACAAGAATTTGAGTAATTGAAGGATTATCATGGGGAAGAGACTTATGAAACAGAATTAGATGGAATGGAAGTTATGGAGTCAGATTTAGACTAGATATAAGGAAAAATTTCTGAGTAAGTGGAGCTGTCCAAAAGTGAAATGGGCTGCTTAAGAAAGTAATGGGGTTCACTTCATGGAGGATGACCACTATATCAGGGTTAGTAGAATATGATTTGGGCTTGATGGCCTCTTAAATCCCTTTGGACTCTTGGAAGCTTGACTCTAGGTGATAAGTAGAAAAGGAGTTATTGTAGAGAAGGGAGATATTGGTGGAAGAGAAGTGGGAATCCAGGGATTCAGCAGATTCTTGGTACCATAAATTCCTAGACCCAAATTCTATCATAAAAATATTATTTATTTATTCATTTATAAGGCTTATCTGCTAGCAATGTCACCTAGGAAAAAAGCATTAGCTGTTAGAAAATTGGATCATCACAGAATGATGGATGGGGACTGGGGTGGGAGGTGCCATTTTGTTTAAATTATACATGAAAAAGGTTCCCTCTATAAGATGCTTATCAAATGGTCTTTCAGCCTTTGCCTAAAATCCACCAGAGAAGAAAGCCTACTACTTCCTGAAGAAGTCCATTCTAATGTTTAGAAAAACTGACATGTTTAACCTATATTGGATTGCTTGCTGTCTTAAGGGGGTAAGGGCTTAAGAAGCTAAGTGGCGCAGTGGATAAAGCACCAGCCCTGAAGTCAGAACCTGAGTTCAAATCTGGTCTGAGAACACAACACTTTCCTGGCTGTGTGACCCTGGGCAAGTTACTTAACCCCAATTGCCTCAGCAAAGAAAAAAAAGAGGGGGAGAGAGGAAGAAAAATTTAGAATACAAGGTTTTGCAAAGGTGAATGTTAAAAAGGATCTTCACATGTGTTTGGAAAAATAAGACACTATTAAATGTTAAAAAAAAAAAAAAAACTTTTAGGTCACTGTTTAGAAGTTTTCTTTATTTCATGTCTATATTTAAATATAAATTCCACCCACTGTTCCTAAATCTGCCCTGCAAGACTAAATAAAATTCATGTAATCCTCCTTCCGTGAGACAGCCCTTCAAATGAGAAAGATAATGATCATTTTTGCAGCATTACATTCTTTCTCCTTTGGACTGATACTAGCAGACTTATTGAACTGAGACTTTGCTGTCCTAGCCACATTCCTCTAAATTGTTCCCAATTTATCAATGTCTTTCCCTAAAACGTGACATAAGAACTGTACATAATATTTCAGATATGGTTTGAACAGAGTAATATACTGTGGAACTACCATTTCCTCTATCCTGAAAACTAGGCCCTGCTTCATGTAGCCTAAGATTAAATTTGCTTTTTTACCACATCACACTCTTCACTGACATTAATCAGACTCCTCAGTAACTAAGCTTCGTAACCTATAAAGTGATTAAGTAATAATCCTTCTCTACCTAAAGAGATTGTCAGGAAAATTATTTAAATATATTTGAAAGTGCTTTGAATTCTTCATAAAAAAGGACAGGATGTGGCTAAAATTGTATTATACAAATATGTGATAGAAAGAACCATCCACATCCAGAGAGAGATCTATGGAAACTGAATGTGGATCAAAGCCTAATATTTTCACCATTTTTTTTTTTTTTGGCTGCTGTTGTTATTTGTTTGTTTTTCTTTCCCATGTTTTCCTTTTTCCCTTTTGATCTGATTTTTCTTGCATAGCACAACTAACATGGAAAGATATTTAATCTATATTAGATTATTTGCTGTTTAAGGGGGTGAGGAGGAAAAGGAAGAGAGAAAAATTTGGGATACAAGATAAGTGAATGTTGAAAACTATCTGCAGGTATTTAGAAAAACAAAAAGCTATTATAAAAAAAAAAAAACAATTCTAGGTTTGGAATCAGGAAGACTTGTCTTCATGAGTTCAAATTCAACTTTAGGCTGTGTAACCCCGGGAAGTCACTTAACCCTCAAGTTACTCATATGTGAATTAGCTAGAGAAGGAAATGGCAAACCATTCTAGTATCTCTGTCAAGAAAACCCCCAAATAGGTCAAAAAGGACTGGACATGGCTAAAACAACACAAGAAGTATCCTTTAATAATTAGAATCATAAAATAATAATTATTACTATTAGCTTAAAAATAATAGATTGAGGACAAAAGATACAATAATTTATTTAAACTTAGAATTTCAGAAAGTATAAACTAAACATGTCAGCACAATTTTAAAAGTCAGCAGTCATTAAAAAAAATACACATTATAATTACTCTAACCACATACAATTTTTCTACAGGTTTTAGAGAGAACCTAAAAATAAACCACAAATTAATTTTTAAGACTCTTGTCCATATAAAACATTACTTCTCCCCCAGAAAACAAAAATATGGAATTGTAAAATGAACAAAGCTACCATTGCATGATTCCACCATCTACAATAATCAATGGAAGTGAAATGGATTCAGAATGGTAGGCAAAGTTAAAAAGCACCTAATTTGGGGGAAAATATAATAACTCAATACAATATTCTTCAAGGCTGTCTTTTACTTTTTTTTAACTGTCATTTATTATGAAATTTTAATATGGCACAATAGGATTCATCTTAGAAAGCAAACTCAGAAAACCTTTAGAGTGTTTGACTAAATTTTCTGTTAAACTCCATGGGAAAGTAGTATAAACTTAACAAAGAAATGAATATGAGAAAGGAATACATTATAGCAAATTTACTTCAATTAGATATATAATCATCAAAACAGAAAACCCATATATTAAGCAAACCATCTTTCTACTTGGTTTATGAATGAGTCACTAATATTTTTCATGCTGTATCCATTTCTTCAGTATACTTTTGTATTTTCATCCTTTATCCATTTTGCTGTAAAGCATTTTTTTAATATAGTATAGCTTTTGTCCTTGCCTATCTCAACCTGAAGCACTGTGGTATTTAATGTTCTCTAACTACATAAATCATTAGAATGGACCATCAGGAATTAGGCAATTGCTTAAGGCTAATTCCTGAAAACATTGACAAAAATGGGAATAAGACTTGGAATTAAGTAGAGCACACAGAAACAGACCACTACAGACGTTTTGTTTGTTATTTTAACAAGAATACCACCCTCACTCCCAACCCCATTTTAAAATAATACAATTTGCAAGATCAGTGCTATTTACATTATTTGAGGAAAAAAATTATCTGCATACTAACAACAGTTTTGTCATCAATTATTTACATTTCTACCTGTAGCATGTATGAAGCTTTTTTTTTTAATATTGTAATCAAATATACAAAATCAAACTAGCTTACATATTTGTTTACTAGCCTGACAAGTGCTTTCTGTAATAATTAGTATGGTTTGGACATTTATACCTAGTTCTCAGTAAACCTTGAGGTTTGAAGTGATCAAATTCAAAGTTACACTAGATCTTTTTTCTGATTAGCAACACTTTCTATTATAAATGTTCTTTGATTAAGGTGCAATTATATCTTATCATGATATCAACAAGACCCTGGGTTCTCAAAACTTAATCCATAAACTCTAAGAGGCCCTTCATCAAGCTGTAAATTTCTAATATAGGCCCAGCAATGTACACCATCCAAAAACTAACATAGCTAAGTGCAAAGAGTTGACAAAGGATATATTTTTTGGCCTTCACAATTTATGAAACTTTTTATTAAGACGTGGAGAGATCTCATTGGGAAAGGAATACCTATTCATACTGATGAAATCACAGATCCTTGACGTATAGAAGGATGCTTTGCAAAATTTTTACATATTTTCCATTTTTTATAACATATAGTTAATACAACTATGTATCTTAGGGGAAAAAAAATCACACAATACTTAATTTTTTTTTTAATTTTTTAATGACTGCTCTACCTTTACTGGCAGAAGTGTTTTCCTTTCAAAGGCAGAAAAATAAACACAGAGAAACCCTCTGTCTATGCATTGATGTAAAGTACAAAATTTTTTATATCAAAAATATTAACCAAATCCTAACAAGCTCACTTGTTTGCAACAGCTTCTAATGAAAATGTACTAAATCTGAATAACTACACTGGAAAAAATTTTAAGTGAAGTGAAGCAATATTGTTGATTGCCCCTAACTCTGGACTAAAACACTTCAGAACAAGTTCACATTCAAAGCACAAATTCCCATATACATCCTTTCTGTCAACTACCAAATCTTGTTAAACTACACTAGCTTCTTAATCCAACATTCTATTACACTTTGTGACTTTGAAACAAAAAAATTCATATGTTAGTTTTAAACTATTTTAAACCCTCAGGATATAATAAGCCTGGTCCATACATTACCTCCATTCTAACTTTAAATGATTTTTAATCTCAACTACACATAAGATAAACTGTAAAGATCAAAAGAGGGAAGGGATGTCTTAACATTCTTGAATTCAAAATTTTAGTAAATGTTAAAAAGATGAAAATATTGGTTGATGTGGCATTTTGCTACATCTTCATGAAATTAAGTTCCTTTGAAAGTTAATAATGAGTAATGAAATTTATGTATCTAAAGAAAGAAAATAATACAGATAAATGTTAGTGCACAAATGAGCTTAGCAAAGGAAAAAAAAAGATGTAAGATAAAGTCTGATTAGGTAATACTGAACTAGGAAATTTTAGCAGCTTTTATGGAAAAACTAATGTAATGAGAAGTAGGACTTTGGCACTAGGGCAATATGAGGGTAGTTTTTCTTTGTCTAACTCCTGGTGAAAAAAATTAGGCACTTAATTGTAAAAATAGAAAAATAGGGTGCATTTAAGAAGAAATCTAAAATGGTCCATTTAAAAAAATGGCATTATCCAAAAATTGAAAATGCTGCAAATATTATTTCACAAATTACTAATAAAGCATGTTATCACTACAGGAAACAAAAAGCTATGTAATAAATCCACTTAATAATGACTACAAACACATCATTACTGTGTTCACTTTCGGATAAGACAGTCAAAAAAAAATCCAACAGAAATTTTCCTTAGCAAAACATTCTAGATCCAAAGAATTCTTAACTTGAGTGCTATTTATTCATGAGAACAGAAAAAAAATAATTCCAGCACCAATATTATTAATGTTAATTGTATTCTGGAAGATTTCAGTGTTTGTTTTACATAATATTAGAGAATGGATTCCCAATGAGTTACAGGGACTGTAGCTCCTGAAATGAGTCTTTATGTACTTTGTGTTAATTTACTCTCCCAATAGAATGTAAAATGTGAGAGTGAGAATGGAAATTGTCTCATTTTTGGTTTTATATCCGTAGGGCTTTACACATATTAGTAGATGGTTAATAAATGGTTGTTATATGGAATTGAATCACAACTATTAACATTCTACTGATACAATAATTCTATGTACTTGTGGTTAAAAAATCTTAGAACATTTGTTGGTTTTCTAATAGTTGAAATATTTCCCCAAAGTTAGATTATGCTTATTTTGATTATTCTTTGGATCTATATTTAATGACTTAAAAACAAAGTATTTTCTTTGTGCATTTGGGGCATTTTCTAACCAAATAAAAGGCTAAAGAGATGATTTCCCCAGCACCACTACCACCACCAATTACTCTTTAAAATGTGGAACTTTTTTAAAGCTCTAATTCTAAGGAATTATTCCCTTCCCCCAAGAAAAAAATCCTCAAGTTCTTAAATTAGTATATATCTTCAAGTCTGTACATGCCTTACCTCAGAACAAAATTTAAAAGGGAGGATGTATGGCTCATTCATTGATATCCATAGCCAAATCTAAGTATTAATTCCTCCCTTCTCCTCCACTCCTCAAAGAAAAGGGGAGAATTTTCCCGAGTTAAATAAAGATGAAGCATTATGGTAGAATGGTTTTTTTAAAAAATAAAATATTTGGAGTCAGAATACCTAGTTTTGGGTCCCAGTTCTCAACCTTATTAGCTGTGTGACCCTGGGTAAATGTTTTAAAGAAACAGATTTCACAAAAGGGTTTATACATAATGTGAAGATAATTGAAAGGCTTCAGAATTCTGATAAATGGTGACTTCAGAGAAGTAAATATGAAGTGTGCCTTAAGCTTCTCATAGAAGAGAAGGCAATGGGTGCAGAACAAAATTCGTAGTTGTGGATAATGTGTTGATTTGGCTGTACTTATTTGTTATAGGAAAGAGCTATGCTAGGGGGCAAGGCAACAAGAATGATATAATGATATTAAAAAGTATTAATCAAGTATTTTCAAACAAAATGAAATAAAATGACTTTAATAATATTTCTAGTATCTCCAAATCCAAACAGCATTTACTAACTTCCTACTACATGCAAGACACCGCACTGGGAATAAAAAACAAAAATTTTAAATGAGGTCAATGTGAGGAAAGTGCATTGTAAAGGGCCATTTAAGTGGAAGCCAGTATTTAAAATATTGAAAAAGATCCACAATTGGGAGACAGGTCAAGAGAGCCAAAAATAAGCCTCATTCCATTATGTTTTTAAATCAAAGAATAAGAACACATACAGTGGTGTTATTAACAAATGGATTGATCTTTGTGTTTGCTTGCTTTCTTCCTTCTGAGAGAAGGGTTTCTATTATTGCTTCTGTTAACTAAGCTGAGCTACAGGGCTGGATGAAACACTTCACTATTGAAGATCATGTTCTTTCAAGGATATTTTGATAATCATTAAAAATCTGTTTCTTAAGGCAATTAATCATCTTTACTAATGAAGTTCTGTAGTTTCATTGTGTCCTATTGGATCTGTTTGCAAAGTTTTCCCTTGTCTCAAAAAAAGAAAAAACAAAGCAAAGCTAGAGTCTTCCTGCTACTGTCAGAAAGCGAAGCAGCCAGCTTTTGTTCCCTTCTCAACAGCTCACTGTTTTGTGCATACTAGTTCATCGCATTGGATTTCTTTTTATATAGAATGTATTATGTAATTATTTTCTACATTAACAAAAAAGAACCAAAGTTCTCTAAAATAATGCAATTAACATTTAGATAAAATTTCCTAAATTTGAAGATCCTTTAGTTTAATTCTCTTTGGAGGAAAACAATTTTTGTACATTTCATGAAATAAATTTATTTTGATATAGTTCAATTATTAAGAAATAAAGTGCATGTAGCTTTCAATATAAATATTATTCAGCATCATATAGCTGAGTATTTGAACAAGATTAGCAAAATGCTGTCAAAATGAAGCTTCAATAAAACACTTGAAATCTGGAAAACAATAAATGAAAATATAAATTCTATATAAATTATGAAATTAAAACACACACACCTGAAAGAAAATATAAGGACAAGTGAAAATTAGAAAGAATTAAATAATTCCTCAGTTTTCCATGGCACCAGGTACACTACACAGCAATACCAACGGGCAGCACTTGAAATGCAGAGTCACATTCTGACTGATGACCTTGAACTTCTGCATTTGATTTACAAGTGTCCGGTGTCTGACTGGTTTCATCTTCCAAAGGAGCAGCACTATTACCAGCTATATTAACAGCAGCAGCAGCAGCTGAATCAGACAAGGAACATGAACTTGGGGCCGAAGTGATTTGAAGGCTACCATCTTCTATACCATCTTCAAGACTGGTCCTCTCATCAGAATCTTCTAGTTGCTGAACTGAAGTTAAATACTGTTCGAGAAGACTACTATCTTGCTCATTATTAGAGCTATCTTTATTCCATTCATTGTGTTCTTCACTGGTATCCCCGGTATCTGTATCTTTGAAATATCTAACTGTTTCTAAGGAATTTCCCATTAAAGAACTCTCACTTCCTCCCATGGAACTCTTTTGAGAATCAAATGAATACTGCAAGTGAGCTTGTTCTGCCAAGGAGGAGTGAAAGCCAGAGTCTGGAAATTCAAGTAAGACTTTCTCCTGGGGAACTTCAGCATCTGAAATAAACCAGTCAGAAGCACCAGCTGAGGAGGGCTCCTGACTTGAGATAAATAATGGAGAAGACTGGGAGGACAAGAGGGTACTAGATACAGGAGCACTAGACTGCCAGGCAGAACTGAGGTGCTGGTTCACTGTCTGCTGCCAATCTTGTAGTGATCTCACCTGCAAACCACACAATGAAGTCTCATTATGGAATAAGAGGATCATCATTAAGCAGTGGAATTTAAAATACAAACATAAAACCACCATCAACATGGCATGCTCTTAAAAGTTATTTTTCCAGAAATTACAAAGCAAGTGTCTATTTCTAGTTACACCAGTTACTAATGAATTCAAAGTGATGAGCTCAGTGCAGGTGACAGCAATGTATGCCATGTTTTATGATTGAAGAATATACTTCTAGTTTCTGCCCCAGTCTGAGCACCCTGGTCCCAAAGGGAATTGGCTGAGAACCAAGTGGAAAAATAATTCAAAGGAATAGTGGGGTCACTACTATTATCTTTTTATATGAAACCTGGAGACAAAGTTATTAAGTATGAAGATTAAATTCAGTGAATGAAAGCAGAAAATACTACACAATACAAAACTATAACCATGATTTGGATGTGTAGGCAGACCAAAGGATTTCCTAAATGTTAATCAATGATAGATTGAATGCATTCTCTTAAAATATTTCAATAACTCCCAGGTCATGGCTACTAGACTCTTAAATCACATAAAGATTTTAAAAAGCCCATCAAATTCCTGCTACAATACCATCAAAAAAAGAGTTCAAGCCGTGGATGATCAATCAGAGATCATAAAGTAGTATTTGATGCAGAAAAATTTCAGGATAGAAAATAATTCAGATGGTCTTCTTTTAATGAGAGTCAACTTGTATTTACTTGACAAAGCAGCTTATTATGCTGTATTTCTTGGGACATGCAATCATGTGGTCATATAATTTTTTTTAAAAAAACTCAACTTGGGGGGGCAGCTAGGTGGCGGAGTGGTTAGAGCACCAGCCCTGAAGTCAGGAGGACCTGAGTTCAAATCTGGTCTCAGACACTTAACATTCCTTAGCTGTGTGACTCTGGGCAAGTCACTTAACCCCAATTGCCTCAGCAAAAACAAAAAACAAAACTCAACTTGTAGTCAAATGCAAACTAAACAATGTCCCACAAAGTAGCTAGATACTCCTTACAAAAACTCTTTAAATTTGATTGCTCCTATTTCTTGGAAGGAATGATAGTAGTTTTCTTCATAACTATATTTTACCTATCAGTCAGTCCTTGATTAACAAACATCTATTAAGTGCTTATTATGTGCCAGGCAATTATTCTTCTAACTAATGTCATTTTAACATTCATTCATCCAAAAGGGAAAGCTACCAAACATATACCTAACATCACACTAAGCACCATTAGAGATTCAAAATTCAGATAAAGTACTTCATAAAACTCAGTTTAGTAGAGACACAGGACACAAATATGAGTAATGATACTACCCAAGATGAGAAATGATACTACCCAAGATAGTAAGTGAACTAAAAAGATATAAAACAAAGGACTAAGTGAGGTGTGAAACATAGGATCATTACAGATAAGGGGAAAGGAGAGGCAGTGATTGTGATGATGGTAAAACCCTAAAAAGGCTTTATGGAGAAATCCACATTTAAATTAAATTTAAAAGGATGGATAGAAATAAACATTAGCAAATTCCAAAAATAAAAGTGTTCAGAGGGCAGAAAGTAAACTGGCCCAAAGCAATATCAAAGTGACAAAAAGATTTGATGGCACCAAACTAGGAATGTCTTGATTGTAAGGCAGAAAAGTATGAGGATATAGGCCTGATGTTTGAAATAATGTCATTAATATAAACTGTAATTAAATCTTGTGCCCCTGTAATGCTGTTCTCCTTAATAGCATTTTTCATAGAAACTTTGGCCATTTCCCTTCTCCTCTTAATTTTATCTTTATTTTTTCATATTACTCAGAAGACAGAAATTTTTTCATTAAAATAAAATTAAAACATCACCCAATCTGCTGTCCCACACAAGAAAATAAATGACAATTTAGCCCAACTGCTACCCTTAATCTTTGCAAAGGGTAGCTAAAGTGCCCAAGTATGCAGACTTACAACTTCTCCAGGAAATGAGTCTTTTGTTTACATAAAGAATTAAATCAATGAAAAACAGTTTACCTGATTCCAAAGGAATCTGACAGCCTCTTCTTGCACAAGCTTTTGAATATGCTCTTCATCTCTTTCTTTTTTCAATCTGCAATTTAAAATGTTCAGATTATTGAGATAGAAGGTAAAACTCCAAACTTCTGGTTAGTATAACCAATGCATACAGTTTCAAGAAATTAATTTTCTAATTGTCTAGTAATGATCTTTCTATTTCTATATCTCATCTTAAATGGAAGTAAGTCATTTGAATTAGTAAATAAACAACCAAGAAAAACCAATAAAGCTCTTACTCATTTCTGTATAGTGTGTCAAACAGTAACCCAGTTAGAGTAAAAATAACAACCAGAATGTCATGTGTAAAACAAAGTACTAAATAATTTTAACAATGCTTGTGAGAAACTATAAAGTAATAATTCAGTATTCTTCTGAATTACATATAGTTTTAAATTTAACCTCTTTAAAGTTAATGAAAAATGGACAGTCATTCAGACTGAAAGAATGGGGAGAATAAAGGATGTTGCTTTGTAGGAACTGACATGTCAAAACAAAACAAATCTCAACGATTGTTTTTAAAAAGAATAAAGTTAATGGAAAATCATTTAACAAGTTTCCCAGTTCCGTATAAATATAAATAAATAAGTATATGTTAGAAAGTTTTAAGAAAACCAGTAATTTTAATCTGCCCTTTTACATTATTTTGGTATATTTTATTCACAGCTCCAGGTGAGTATACTATATTCAATGAGCTCTTTAACTACAAAGGAGTCAATGTATTTACATCTTAAATTAGGCAGCCTTAATAAATATCATTATTATTCAACACAAAACTGAAATTTTAACTGTTTTGTCTAATAAAGTAAATGGATCGTGTGAGCTATCAAACTTAAGGGTTTTCCAAACTTTAAGATTCTATTAAAAATATGACATTATTGTTGTTAGAATTATTACAAAAACTAATTGAACCAATAGTCATATTTATTTTCTGAAAAAATTCCAGCATCTTCTGGCCTCTTGCTGTTTCTGTAAGCCTTATGCTACCTACTGGTTTTATTTCCATCTCTCCATCCAGAATATAAGAGAATCCAAACTCCTTGAGTACAAGAACAATTTCATTTCATTCACTATGTGGACAGCACCTCGTCAAGGACCTGCAATATAAGAGGAGCTTAATATATGTTTGGTGAATGACTGACTCTGACTCCTTTGAAATAGTCTTTTCTTGCCCTTAACAATTCCTTTGCATATCCAGAAACAAATATATTTTAATTTTCAAAGATAGGTAATTTTAGTCTTTCTTGCTAAAGATCATAAGTCCTACTTTCCTTTAGCAGTAGGCCTTCATGAGTTGCTCTTGCTGAGAAATGTATCACCTTACTAGCCAAACTGGTAATGAGCTTGTTCAGACTAGATTTGGTCAACAGACACACAGTCTAAGGCCAGCCCCCATTCAAAGCCTTTCTAGTTTGTAGGGCCTGACAAAACATGCACTCCAGTGACAGGACCTTCAAGGGCCCAGGTTATCTCCATACTACAAAGACATCTATACCTAAAAGTAGGCTTCCAAAAAGAAAATTCTACTTTGCATAGTAAGTTCAACCTATATCTCACACACAGAATAATTCAATCTTCCAAAGCAAAATAATACCTTTGTTCACAAACCAGGTACCACCCAAAACAGAACTTCTGACCCACCTCCTCATTTCATCTGTTAAACAAATGATGTGCTCTTGCATCCTCCTCAGTCGTATTTCATAGCGGACTTCTTTGGCTCGAGGATGGTAATTCCTGATGTAAAATCCCCTCCAACACGCCTGGAGCTTGGTGGCTGCCTCATTCATTCTTTGCAGTATGGTAGAATCTATGTCCAAAGCAACAGATCCCTCAGGGAAAAGTCTGCAGGGAAGTTTTTCTGAAATGATTTGAGACAATGCACCTTCATTAACAAGCTGTGCACTAGAAAGCCTGAATCCACCTGTCTCAGGAAAGGCTGTGGGAGAATAACTAACACCATCTCTGGAGAAATCACTTCCTGTGGTCAGCTCAGGGTGGAGCAATATTCCAACTCTGTCATTGGTCTCTGGGTTTCCTTCATCATTTGCTAGTTTAACAGAACTCTCTTTTGAAACCCACAAAGTCTTTTCAATTTCCATATCCACATCGTGTTTTTTCATTTCTTTCAGAGATTCAGTCACAGTGCCATCATCTTCCAGGTCCAAGTTTATACCATGTAATCTCAGTTCAATAGTAGGAGATACTGGGGATAATCCTGAGGCTACAGGCATAAAAGTAGACTCTGAAGAAAGAAGACTACAGTTCAGCTTGTCTTCATCTGTCTGTATGTCTTCTAGGTGTAAGTCATTTCGAGAAAATCTTGCAGTCTGTACTGAGGTTGCCAGGCTACTCTTAACAGCATACAAGTGATCCTCATGAGCACTTCCTCCAACCCAAGAATTTACTTGAATGACAGGTTCTAGAAAAAAACAAAGATAGTTTCATTTGAATTACTAAGAATTTAAAGGGTCCATTTTTACCTACTAATTCTGCATTGACATCAAATATTTTAAAAAAGCAAGCAAATAACAGTGAATTCCCATTAATATTCCCAAAATATCAAACCACAATATTTTCTAAAAATCCAGTGACTTCATAGGTGTGACTTAATAATATAGTGACTTAATAAGTCATGAGACTATATAAACTGGGTACCATTTCTTATTCTAAAATAGTGATGCTATAAAAGATGTCTTTAAAATAATTTAAAGTAATCAAATGATATGAACAAGCAGTTGTCAAAATAATTGCAAACAATAATCAATCATAAGTATGATCATTCCAAATCATCAAAAAATGAAATAAAAATCAAAAGAACCATAAAATTTCACATTATACCCAGAAAAATTTTTAAATGATCAAAAAAAAAAAGAACAGCTAGAGTTGGAGTATTTGTGGAAAGTTGGTCACATTCATGTATTCTCAAGACTGAGAAATATATAACAAATACGCTTATCAAGAAAAACAATCCCAACATTGTCCTATCCACAAAATACATGCTTCATTCTATAGTCTCAGTCCATTAGTTTCTGTCAAGAAGTGAGTAGTATGCTTTAACAGTAATCCTCTGGGAACCATGGTCAATCATTGCATTAATCAAGGTACCAGAGGCTTTCAAATTTGTTTTTTCAGAGTTGTTAACTATATAAATCACTTAACCCTGCATCAGTTCATACAAAATTTTCCCAGGTTTCACTCAAATGGTTCCCTTCATTATTTCTTATGGCACAACAGTATTATATTGCATTCATATTCCATCATTTCTTCAGCCATTCTCCAAAAATGAGTATCCCCTTAGTTTCATTCTTTGCAACAACAAAAAAAGAACTGCTATAAATATTTTTGTACATATGGGTCCTTCCCTTTGTTTGATCTCTTTGAGATATAGGCCTAACAAGGGTATCACTAGGTTAAAAATTTTGTACAGTTAAGTAACTTGGAACCTAGCTCCAAATTGCTTTCCAAAATATCTGGTTTAATTCACAGTTCCATCAACAATATATTAAGGTGCCTTTTCTCAAGCGGTTCTCCCAGAAAAATTGCTTAATTTTGTTGAATTGGTTTTCCCCCCTCACTTTTTTATACTTTGTTACAAAGGACAGTTTGCTGGGCAAAGGGAATGAGACAGATGGTTTTGGAAATCAAGGTGACATAAAAAAATTTATCAAAAATTTTAGAACTTAGAAACAGAAAAGTTTGACCTATATTCTAAAACCAAAGGCCTAATAAAACCCAAAACATATGTGTCTTATATGCATGTGTGCATACATAATCCATACATGTTGTCACAGGCACCCTTCACAGAAGCACATGAGAATCTTACCACTTTCCAGAACTATTTGGCCCCCTGGAGCTGGATCCAAGTGTTCGGGTGTAATAGCTGCTTCTGTTTCATTAGCTGTAGAAGGTAAAGATTCTTCATTTTGGTTTTGGCACATCAACTGCCTCTGGTGAAGCCTAAAAACCAAATAATATGTCAATTTTAAGTGACCAATTTACAACATGTGGCAGTTCACTGTTTCAGATCAGGTAGTTTTCCCAGCCCACCCCTCCAAAATCTCAAAGCCTTGCTTTGGATAACTAAAAAAGAAAAACTAGAAATAATTCTTCACATGATGCTTGGATACACAAAGCCCTTACCCAGTAACAACCTGATCTCTACATATAATAAGATTAAATGTTTTCTGTTATCTTCATAAGCAAGTATTTAAACACATACCTGGGAACAAATTAATTGGGCAAACAATACTTTAAGGACACATAGATATAGATATACATGCATACACACTGTATCTATGCAACTATATGTGTTTATATAACTCCTTTTCACTCTCTGCCTGCGTGGACCTCATTTTCATCAGCAATTAAAAGCAATGGAGCCCCAAGTTTAATGCCAAGAACCATATTATGTTGTCTCAGCTTCTAAAGGTCCAACAGTAACAGAGTTTTAAGTGCTCAGTAATGGAAGATGTAGCACTTATTATAGGCATCAGACAACAAGCTTTTATTAAACATGTATGATATATTAGACACTGTGCTGGAAACACTCGTGCTGTATGCTGGAATCAGAACTTCTAAACCATACAGCTGAGCTAAGAATGTTTTTTTCCTTTGGGATTTATCAGCTGCTACACATGCTCACCTCTGTTTGCTCAGTATCTTCTCCAGCTTGGCATCCTCTGCGGTTTGAAGACCCAAAGTAGAAGTAAGAGGACAAACAGTTGCCAGATATTGGACCAACTGGATGTGTTGACCAGGTCGATATGATCTTCCCTTGCCTTGACTGTAAAGCCACTCAGCTTTCAAACTGAAAAGAGAATGAAGAATTGTATAGGATGGCATGGCCTGGTAGAAAGCATTTTGTGACATCATGTCAAGTCTCATTTTCATTATGACCTCAAGACATGTTTGTACCAATTAAGCAGTATATGGAATGATTAAATGTCCAGACTATAAATAAAACCTGAGGCGAACTCTGGCTCTGGGAGTCTTTTGCTTATATACTTCATGCTGATAAAAGTCTTAGTGACCTTCTTTTCTTCACTCATAAAATTCACAAGAAGTCTTAAAAAATTGATTCCCTCTTTTTAGCTAAATTATCTTTAAAACTGTATTTCTAATCACCAAACAGAACTGATGGCAATTGCAAATTTGAGAGTGTTTTTGTGGCAACTCTGCACCAAAACAAGGATGGAGCTCTAACATTTTGACACAATATACAAAAATATTCTCATTTTGAAAAATATTATAAAGATGCAAAAGCTCTCTTGAGCCTTTTGAAATGCATGATTTATGTCCACATCACCATCAATATAGATATCACCTGCCCAATAAAGAATCTGCCCAATAAAGAATTTCCTTATGAGGAAAAAGATAATTTTCTTACTTGCTAAGACTCTTAATATATACAACTGCAAATATAGTGATCTCTGGGACATAAAATATAGTCAACTTAATATTGGATGGATGATCAACTTTGATGAAAAACAAAACAAAACAAACAAACAAAAAAAAACAAATAACTTAGTTCACTATGATTTGTCTTCATGCCAGAATGGAAAAATTGACTCTTAGTTGTATAGTTGAACTATACCAAACTAAACTAAGTTCTGGTCTGATTAAATGTGAAAACTCACATAAAAAAGTTTTCTCTGTTCACAAACTCATGTAATTATAAGATCTAAGTAAATCTATATTATCAGCATCATTATGAAAAAAACTACACTTTACCTTACTTTGTGTTTTACAGTTATAGGGAAAATTGATTTGCCTCCAGGAAATTGCAAAGCTCCTTTAACAAATCTAAATTTCTCTCAGGAATCAAGGCCTGTCTTTTTAAGACATAAAGGAAATAATACTACACATTAGAATGAGCACTAATGCTGGAGTCCAAGAACCTGGATTCAAATCCCACTTTTTGATGACCTTATGTGGCTTCTAGAAAGCTTCCTGGAGTCCCAGTTTCCTCATCTATAAAGTAAGGGGGATAGACTAAATACCTTCTGGTAGTGTCTCCTTCAGCTCTAGATCTAGGACCCTATGATAGTTTAAGGGGCTTGTTATGTCCCAGAATATTATCATCCCCCCAAAATAAAAAATATGTATCACTAAAAAAAACAATGGAGGAGCACAAGATAGGTGTTATCAGGCTGCAATGGATAAAAAATATAGAGTTAGGAACCCCATAAAAGATACTATGAAAGAAATGTATGATACAACAAGAAGATGGGCTGACCATTAGGTAAGAGCAAGAAGAAAAATAATGGATATACATGTGCCCTGACAATGTGAGGAAAAAAAGTGAATGAAATGCTCAGCAGCACATGGGGTAAATCCCCTGAGAGGACTTCATGGGAAGATTTGAATACGCACTGCACAAGATGGTCAAACTCAGATGGGTTGTGATATGCATTAATGAATGAATGAGTAAAACAATAAATAAGCATTTATTAAAGTTTTATCCCATGCCAATCACTGCACTAAGTGTTAAATATAGAGCCTATTCTCAGTGAACTCACATTTTAATAGAAAAGAAGGTATAGGGTATTGGTGGCTAGGTGAAACCAAAGGAGTAAAGGAATCTGAGATCCCAGATTCACTTAGGCATATGAAGTATTTACCAATGTTCATGTTTCCTCCTATCGAAAGCTCCTCCAGGAAAGGAACCATGGCTTAGACAAGCATCCTATGACCTTGTTTTAAGAACCTGCAAGCAGTGCTAACACAAACTATCTTACATATATCAAATATGTTAGGATAAACAACTCACAATAAAAAATATGCATTTTCCTATTGCTTTTAAAAAGTATCAATGTTCTCTACATTTTTGCTCCCAATATATTTAAAATTCAGGATCATAAGGCCTATTTAGGGGATAACTGCTATTATAGTATGGAGTGAAAGTCTCTAATACAAAAAAAAAGTTCCAAATAGCAGTCAAGTTCTAGTGAACCAAACATATCACTTACTCTTGTTTATATTTAAAGCCTCAGTCAAGCATCAATATCATCAATTCCAAGATTCTCCATTATTCAGTGTCTTATAATCATATAGCCAACATTCTATTAAATATAAAGAACATTACAAAACTTTTGAATTTTTTTGTAATGGTGGAGAGTTGCAGGCATCAATTGATGAGCATTTATTAAATGCCTATTATTAGCTAGACACTACACTTTCGCTGTGCTTTGGAATTAGAACTACTAACACTATATGGGTGATGAGCATTTTTATTCTTCTTATAGGAACCTGCATGTCCTTTGCAATATCCAATTAAACTGAGTGCATACAAATTCAAAAACACATTTCCAGGCACCTGAGATCTAAAGCTGAAGATCAGGAAAATAGTTTGAAAATTTCATTCATCTAAATGGTAAAAGGTTATGAACAGACAATTTTCAGATGATGAAATTAAAACCATTTCTAGTCATATGAAAAGGTGTTCCAAATCACTATTGATCAGAGAAATGCAAATTAAGACAACTCTGAGGTACCACTACACACCTGTCAGATTGACTAAGATAACAGGAAAAGATAATGATGAATGTTGGAGGAGATGTGGGAAAACTGGGACACATGCATTGTTGGTGAAACTGTGAACAGATCCAACCATTCTGGAGAGCAATTTGGAACTATGTTCAGAAAGCTATCAAACTGTGCATATCCTTTGACCCAGCAGTGTTTCTATTGGGCTTATATCCCAAAGAGATCTTAAAGGAAAGAAAGGGCCCCATATGTGCAAGAATGTTTGTGACAGCCCTTTTTGTAGTGGCTAGAAACTGGAAACTGAATGGATGCCCATCAACTGGAGAATGGCTGAACAAATTATGGTATATAAATGTTATGGAATATTATTGTTCTGTAAGAAACGAACAGCAGGACGATTTCAGAGAGGCCTGGAGAGACTTGCATGAACTGATGCTGAGTGAAATGAGCAGAACCAGGAGATCATTATACACGGCAACAATACTATATGATGATCAATTCTGATGACATAGCTCTCTTCAACAAAGAAATGTTTCAAACCAGTTCCAACTGTTCAGTAAAGAAAGCCATATATACCCAGAGAGAGGGATATGAAATATGGACCACAACATACCATTTTCATGCTCTATATCAATGACTGCTTGCAATGTTTCCTTTTTCAGATTTTTTTTTGTTCATGTAGATACAATTGTTCTTGCACAGCAAGATAAGTATGGAAACATGTATACATATATTCGACTTGTCAAATATTTTAATATAATTAACATGTAGTGGACTTCCTGCCATCTAGGGGAGGGGAGGGGGTTAGGGGGGAAAATTTGTAACAGAAAGCTTTGTAAGGGTCAATGTTGAGGAACTACCCATACATATGTTATGCAAATAAAAAGCTTAAAAAAAAAAAGAAAGAAAAAAGAAAATTTCATTCATCTAAATGGTCCAAGGATATGAAGAGACAATTTTCAGATAATGAAATTAAAATCATTTCTAGTCATATGAAAGGTGCTCCAAATCACTATTGATCAGAGAAAATAGTACATTTCCCTATATGTACTATTTATGCCTAAAAAAAAAAAAGAAAAGAAAAGAAAAGAAAATTTCATTCATCTTATTACTTTTTTATTCCAGATCAATATTATAAATGGATGATTTGCTTAAAAAAAGAAAGGAAAGGGGCAGCTAGGTGGCGCAGTGGATAGAGCACCAGCCCTGAAGTCAGGAGGACCTGAGTTCAAATCTGGTCTCAGACACTTAACACTCCCTAGCTGTGTGACCCTGGGCAAGTCACTTAACCCCAATTGCCTCAGCAAAAATTAAAAGGAAAAAACCCACCTCTAATAGACTATATAGCTAAATATACAGATTGAAAATAATACTGCAATCATTGCAAAGTTTTGTATACAATGTTTAAAGAGAATCCAAACGCAAAAGAAAATGATTTGGAAATACAAAAATTTAGATTTTGCCTAATTATGTTCTATTTTCTGTAAAGACCCCTTTAGCTTCAACTGATTTAAATGATCTCCAAAATTCTTACCCATAGGCCCTCAAGTTAATATGGACATAAGAATGTTATTGACATCCTGAGTAGAGGAAAAAAGGGCCATTTCAAAAATGAACTCATCACCCATGTACGCTGAAACTAACAAGACTGAATTAATCATCAAATTCCCTCAAATAGAAACTAAACAATTATTAGAGCACCATCTACTGCTAAAAAGGGAGAAAGCATCTTCCTAATTTAGGATTCATGAGTCACTTACCTACGGATATCTATTCTCTGGCTAAGAAGTGCTAAATTCATTACTCTCCCTGCCTTCTACCAGTATAGTCAGAAATATTTCAGAAAGATAGAAGAATAGGGAGAAGAAAAATGAATTAGGGGAAGACGAAGAGAAAGGAAGAGGAAGAGAGAAAACCCCTTCCGGTCATAGCTGCTCATCCTACTAAACCAGCATTGGTCAAAGTAGCCATTACATGCGAAAGTAAAGGGAAAAGGGGGAGGGGAGGAGAAAAGAAAGAAGAGGATCATTGAGGCAGCTTTAAAAAGAGAGAAAACATAAGGAAGGCTAGAAAGAAAGTTAGACATTCAGGACAGTTTTAATAGCTGTATGCTGATCTTATGACATACTTAAAAAGGAAAGCAAGCTATACCTAGCAGTAAACGCAGTTTCATACATAATCATCTTTCACTTTTTTCTATTTGGTGTTTGTTAAGTTCAGAATAAAGGTTGCAATTTGGAAAACTAAACGAATTTTCCATAAAAGCATATATGATGGTTAGAGTCAACAGTATGATACTGTACTTCAATTAAAATTTCAATAATGTTACAAATGCTTATGTGGGATATGATTATGTGATTAGCTGGGGAGCTAATTACCACCTGGGGTTTTACAGAAGGAAAGGGAAAAAAGATGGAGAAAATATGCAAGTTTTAAGTACCTATTATTTATCTATTAGGCATCGTGCAAAGTGCTTTCCAAATATTGTCATTTGATCCTCCAATAACCCCAAAGAAGCAGATGTTATTGTCTCTACTTTGCAATTAAGGAAACTTATATAGATATAGGTTAAATAAAAAAAGTTAACATTTATATCATACTTACTTTGTGGTAGGTACTACTAAGAGCTTTACAATTATTATCCCATTAATACTAGGGATAAATACTATTATTATCCCATTTTACAGTTGAGGAAACACGAAATTAAGTGACTTTGCCCAAAGTCATACAACTAATCTGTGTTTGAGAAAGGATTTGAACTGAAGTCCTTTTTGATATAGTCAAGAGGGAAAACAATAACTACAGATTAAAAGGCAAATACTGGGTTCTACTTGCACCAGATACAAATGTTG
The DNA here is from genome assembly GCA_023553655.1 of Myrmecobius fasciatus. Taxonomy (NCBI): domain Eukaryota; kingdom Metazoa; phylum Chordata; class Mammalia; order Dasyuromorphia; family Myrmecobiidae; genus Myrmecobius; species Myrmecobius fasciatus. The sequence goes on from JAJPUD010002645.1 coordinate 113,717, forward strand.
AACTAAGTATTCCCAAGTTTTAAACTTTTATCTTTGGAAATACACTACAATGCTAACATCTTTTTTTTTAATATCATATATGCATTTTAACATCAAATATACCAATACTATCTTAATGCTCTCACTCTCAGTTGTAATGAAGGTAAGCCAAATAGCCTAGCTCAGCCCCCATTTCAATTTCTCCTTCCTACTCATCAATTGAGTCTCTAATTCTCACTCCTAAGGCAATCTCTTTGTAAAATAACCTAGGCAGTTCTGGCATCCCACTGGGAATTCCATATTGCTCCATATTATTTCTATAACATTTCCCCCAAGTTAAGGCCTTGTTTTTGTGCAATCAGTCATGAAATTACACATTACAAACATGGAGTAAGAAATCTGCAAATCCAGAGAAAAATTTTCTTCCACATCAGGTACTCTTTTTATATACTATAAGGATTATTTACATGTTTCTGCCACATAAAATGGGAAAATGTTGTTGAAATATGGAGGACAATAACAAAACAGCAATCCTGAAATGGAATTTGATGTTCAAATTAACAAAACGATTTTTTTTTTAAGATGTCAATTCTAAGGAAGAAAAATAAGAGGTTTGGGCATCCTATTTCCTTTTTTTAATTTAAGATTTCACCTCACCATTTCACTCAAACTGAGAGTACTCATGGACCTCACTCTATTTCCAACAATGCCCCTTCATGGGAAACGAGGTGGCCCCTTGCTCCCCCAAGCTCACCATATTGATGCCTAACAGTAAACACTCAATCAGCACAGCCTATTTTAGCTCAAAAGACCTAAGCTTCAAAGATCCACAAGCTTCAGTCTCCCTGGTAGCTGGAATTACATGTATGTGCCTATTTTCTTTAAATAGACACATCTATATATGAAGATAAAGTTCCATATATCATCACTAATTAAAGAGTACTGCTCCCTAAAAATAGCTGAGGTAGAAAAATGATTAAAACCATTTCAGTTTTCGAGGTCTCAGTCCAATTTAATTCTGCAGAGATATCACTATACTGCCAAAGAAAAAGTTCCAGGGATATTTTTCCTGTGGTTCCAAAAAATTTTGATTTAGTAGAGCTTTTACTCTTCTATTTTTTTTTTTGCTTGATCAAAAAAGTCAACCCTTGATGTCTCACACAAAAAAAAATCTTATGTTTACTCAAGAACAGGTTAAAATTAAATTCATCCAAACATCCTCACAAAATATTCTGTTCATTCATATTCACAGAATACATTGTGCTGAGAAAGAAAAAGGAGGCAGCAGTAAATTCTGGTTTCTTCAGAAACTAGAAAATATAAGAAAAAATAATAGCTACAGATTCCATAGAATCTACATTCCAGCTAGATTTTAAAAGTGTACCCAAAGCCTGTACTTTTTAAATGTATTGAACTTTTTATAATAACAAGATACTCCATAATACAGAATTTGCTATAACATGTGTAGGACACAGACCAGTATGACTTAGTTATCAAAAGTACAAGAAAAACACCATTAACATTGAACCATGATTAATACCTAAGTGACTTTGCAGTGACTTTCTTTTCAATATGTATTTTTAAAATTGTATTTATTTCCAGTTAGTTAGGAATAAAAAGCCTTTTTATTGATTTCTATGATGTGTGATACTAAAGAGGTTATATTCACCTTTCCTTTTGAGAAATCACATATCCATCTAGGACTTTGAGGTTTAAGCACCAGCTGACAATGTATGGCCGATAGTCAAAGCCTGGAATGGAAGGTGTGGCCATCACACAGGGATTGTTCATGATTGACAACTGTTCCAATTCAGAAAGGGATGCCAAGAAAGAAATCTGGAACAAAGGAGATCTTTGTTGAAACCAAAGAACTACTTAGTGTCAAGCAATGGATTTCTGATGATTCACATCTTAACAGAATTGTAAAAGGAGACAATTTCTCTATTGTTCTGAAAATGGGCCACCCTCTGCTCTATCTACTAACTCAAAAAAAAAAAAAATCAGCAACAATATGGCCATCTGTCCCTGCTGTACTTAGACTTGGATTATTCCTTAGAAAAGTATCATCTATCAGCTTCCCTGGCACAAAGAAAGCATCTATGGTAACGGAGGAAAAGATATACTCATGGTTCAAACTTGTTTTATCCAGATGGTCACAGGTGATTAGTATAGGCTTAATATATTAAAGTGAATGTAGCTCAATCCTACACAGATATATTGGGAAATGGGGTGTGAGGGTGAAGGGATTAGGGAGAGGGATGTGAGGGAAGAGAAAAAAGAATGAAATCACTTACAAGAAGTAAAAATGATTTTTAAATTCCTCCAAAGTGTTCAAACATAAAACTAATTTTATGATCCCACCCCACTTTCTCTACTGAATCTTTTTTAGTTCTCTTCTTCCTATAAATGGTTATCAAATATGTACCTCATTTAAGTCTCGTATTTCATTCTCTGCCAGTGAAAGGATAGCAAGGTTTCGAGGTAGACAAGCTGGAGCCATTCTAAGAGAAGTGATGATATTTCCATGTAGCAGGAGTGTCTTTAAAGCAAGACCAAATAATAGATACAAATTGAAGCAATGCAAAAGAAAATCTACTTTGGCAGTTTTGCAATATCGTGTAAATTTGATACAGAAGTAGATTCAGTTGTGCTGTACAAAGCACAGAGTTACAAAATGTTAGATCTAGAAAAAACTTCAGAAAGCTAGTCCAACTTCATCATTTTATAGCTAAGAAAATTGAGGCCTGGGACTTACCCAGGGTCATGCAATCAGTTAATGACATGCTATGAGAGTTATAATTACATCTCAATGATTTCCAAACTTACACCTTTATTTCAAATCAAAACAGAAAAACAAACGCATCAGAAAAATCATGGGTAAAATTTCTCTTTAAATATACTGGCAAGTTTAGTTATTTTTTAAAAATTGAAGTATTTGATCAATAGAATGCATGAAGGAAGCAGAAAGTAATTCCTAAAGTTGAGATGATAGGAGTCATTTGATTTCTAATCAACAGAAATTAGGGGGAGAAAAAAAAAAAAAAGACTGAATTTCTGGAGTTCTGACAATATGCCAACCAAACCTCTTTAAAAAAAAAAGCAATTTTAATTTTTCTTAGTTTATTAGATTTTCTTTTCATCTATTATCTTAAAAATCTGATGGCATCAAAAATTTTTATGATAATTACTAAGAAACATGGAATAATTGAACTAATAATATTAACTTCAAAGCTGTATGACTCCATCAGCTGCTAATAAGCCAAATGAGGCACAAAGAAAAAATTGCCTTAGGGACAATCTCTAAGAAGTAGTGATTTCCAACTGTCATTTCATTTCCCATTACCTTACACTACAGAAATCCTAGATGATAAAGAAAATTAATCTTGTCTTTAAAATTTGGGGGTTTTAAGTAGTTGTTATTGTTTGTTTGTTTTTCGAGGCAACTTGCCCAGGATCACACATCTAGGAAGTGTTTAGTGTTTGAGGCTGGATTTGTCCTGATTCCAGGAAAATTGATCTCTCCATTGTACCATCTAGCTGTCCCTATTTGGGTTTCTTTAAGTGAATTTCATAATGTTAAAATTACTGCAGATATCTGGAAATGACACAAAGCTAGATTTAGGAATCATTGTTCTAGAAATTCAGTCAAAACAAGTTTCATATTGTGTTGTAAAGGCCAATAATCTTTTATTGGCTAGAGAGAAAGAAATGTCATCATGTGTAGACTACAGCTGGGTTATCCTTAGTTGAGAGTGGTCAACTTTTTTTAAGAACTAGATGAACACTGCACACAGTTAACAGCAACATTGTACAATGATGAACTATTATATATATATATAATTATCTAAGATAATTTTATAGGATTCATGAGGAAAAATGCTATTCACATCTAGAGGAAGAATTGATGGAGTTTGAATACTATTTTCACATTCATTATTTTCATTGTGGTTTTTTCTTTTGGTCTGCTTCTTTTACAACTTGACTAATATGAAAATATACTTTATATAACTGCATACATATACATCAAATTGTTTACTATCTTAGGGAAGAAGTAGGTATGAGGGAGGGAGAAAATTGGAATCTCAAAAAAAAATTTTTAAATGAATGTTAAAAATTTGTCTTTCCATGAAATTGGAAAAAATAAAAATAAAATGTTGCCAATTAAAGAAAAAAAAATCAGGCTTAGATATTATTGTCAGATACAATTCCAATACTCAGGGTAAGGTGAAGAGAAGAGATAGAAGAAAATATAGAAAGGAGAAAAAAAGAAGCAATTTTTCAAGGAATTTTGGAAATCCTAATTTTAACATTCTGCTTTTCTTACACAGATGCATGATTTTTATACTGATCAGATCATTAATTCTCAACTTAATGTCTTCAAATCTCAAAGAAGCTATGAAGTCAGAGGGCACACTTACCTTCAGAGCTATCAGTTTAGAAATATCACCTAGTTGGGATATGTTATTGTCTGATAAATCAAGGTGTTGCAGAGCTGTGCAGTTACTGATCTGGTCTATAGCCTAAAATGAGAAAAAATATTAATTACATTAATTTTTGCATGAGTCCTATAAAACAAAATACCTCTCCTGACTCCTTCCATAATTACTGGAAGCAGGGTAAATAGAACCTGGCAAAAGAAAAGACTCTGGGGAAGAGTCAAAGGCATGTAGGGAACATTGTGCCAAAGCAATGGCTATTGGCCTTGAACCCAGGAAGTCCTAGGTTCAAGGACCATTCCTGACAACACTCTGTGATAGTGTCTCTAGGTAAATCTCTTAATTTCTTGGCACTCCAGACAACTTTCTAATACTATGAGTAGCAGTATATGACAATGCTAACTTTATTTGGTATTTGTTAAATTAGGAATAAATTTTTTTAAAAAATATTTTAAGTCTACAATTTATACAGAAGGCACTGATTCAAATGGATAGTGCTGAAATCACAAGGCCAGTATTTAAGAGGGAGGTGGAAGGATGGGGAAGAAAGGAGAGATTTGAGAGGAAAAATCAATGGATTCCCATATTGTGTAATGTTTAATAGGGTTTTCAGAAACTCTTAGAGCTAGGAATCTTATAACATGGAAATATGTTGTGTATGACTGCACATGAACAAACTATATCAAATTGTTTGCCTTTTCAATGTAGAGGGAAAGGGGAAGAGAGGGAGAGAATCTGGGAGCTCAAAAATTTTAAATAACAAATGTTAAAATTTGTTTCTACATGTAATTAGGGAAAAATAAAAAATTAAATATGAAGAGATAAAAAAAAGAATTAGGAGTCTTAGGCCAACCCCCTTATTTTGCATATGAGAAAACTAAGTTCTAGGGAAATGAAATAACTCACCTAGTTGGCTGGCAGTCAAATCAGCACTAGAACTCGGAGTTCTCACTCTCCAGGGTTTGCCCCACACTATATTGTGTAAGCTCTCAACATACCTCTCTCTGAAACTAATTTATCTGATAAATTCTTGGGAAGTTTGATTTTAAAATTGATAAAACATTCCTCTGAGATGTTTAGTTTTATTATAGACAAATCCTTCCTCTGAAAGATTTGATTTTAATGTATCATTTTATGTCTTTTCACTGTGGTTTTTTAAGTACCTAGGTATTTGAAAACCTGGAATATGACATGCACAGTAAAGAAAGGAAAAAGTAACTTGTTTACTTTCATTCAAATGATATCTAAAATAATTTTTGCAAAGGTTCCTACATTTCTAATCTCTACTTTTTTTTTTTAAGGGGACTGACTGCCTTCACTAAGAAGAAAAAAAACAAAACAAAACACTGTACCTTCAGATTATTTCCTGCCAAATTCAGCCATTCCAAGTGTACTAGCTCCTTCAGTCCCTCCACATAGCCAATACTATTATGAGGCAGGTTCAGCACTCGAAGCTGTGTCAATTTGGCCACACCCATCATCCGAACCAATCGATTATTGGCGACTGACAGCTGTATGATTACCAGGAAAAATAAATTATTCTCAACAATGTTATATATAGATTTCAGTTGACTTTAAAATAAAAAGAAAAAAAGGTTTCTGTTCATAGTTATGCACAATTCCAACTTTATATTTATCTAGTTCTTTCTGTTTATATATATATATTTAGAGACATTTTCATAGTTTTCTAAACATTTTGTAGTATTCATTCTTCATTTCCAAAAAATAGAGAATCTATAAATAAAATAAAATCTATAAATAAAAATCTATAAATAAATAAAACAAAATGGAACAATTTGTTGCACAGTCGAGAAAATTTTCATCATAAAAGAACAAGTTTTAACCATATACTGAGAATGGGGGCATCTTGGGAATATAATATATCAATATATTATTACTATAATTATGTCACCAATATAATTATAATATATTAATATTAAATTATTATTTTTGTCAATATAATTATTTTCACTTTAATAAAAACTTTAGTCATTTTAATAATTTTTTTCAGAACAATGTAAAGTTGGTATGGATATTTTTCATCATAAAATGATGAAATTTTTTTTTAATGTCTGTAGTTTTCCAGGGCACTAAGGTTCTAAATCAACTACTTCCCTGAATATCACATAATACTTACCTGTACTAGTCTTCGGCATTTCTCAAGATTTTCCAATTTAATAATCTGGTTTTTATCAAGAATCAAAGTATGTGTATCAGCATCACAGGACAAATTTGGACCCAATTTCTGTAATCCCTGGCCTGACCAATCAACTACTGCACCTTGAAAAATGAAGAAAAATTTTTAGAAAATAAAAAACAGGGTAATTTTACATAAAGAGATAACTTTTCAAATTAGACACAGCAAAAATAGTGCTAGATATTTAAGATGAGATTGCAAAGTGATAAGTGTGAAGTTTTACATTTAGGCTCATATAAGACTTGAGTTTTAAAGACTAAATATGTAACGTGGGCTAAAAAATGTGATGAGTCACGGCCCAATATAATCTTAAGCTATATTATTAGAAGTATCCAGAAAAAGGGAAGAAATTCCTCCAAAGTAAACTGGATTAGTCAAACCACATTCAAAGTATTGCATGCAGCTCTGAGAACCATATTTTAAAATAAGCTTCAATAAACTAAGAGAGTCAAATTCATGTCACATAGGAGCAGCTGATGAAACTAGGGATCTTTAATCTGGAAAGAGGAAAGCTGAAGAGGAAATAATCTTCAAACATCTGAAGGCCTTCAAGTATAAGAGTAATTAGACTTATTCAGTTTGGATCAAGAAATAGGGCCAATCATTTCTAAAATATATAGAGAATTGTCTCATATTTATAAGAATTCAAGACACTCTTCAATAGGTAAATGGTCAAGGGATATGAACAGACAATTTTCAGATGATGAAATTAAAACTATTTCTAGTCATATGAAAAGGTGCTCCAAATCACTATTGATCAGAGAAATGCAAATTAAGACAACTCTCAGGTACCACTATACACCTGTCAGATTGGCTAAAATGACAGGAAATGATAACGATGAATGCTGGAGGGGATGTGGGAAAGCTGGGACACTAATACATTGTTGGTGGAACTGTGAACAGATCCAACCATTCTGGAGGGCAATTTGGAGCTATGGTCAAAAAGTAAACAAATTGTGCATACCCTTTGACCTAGCAGTGTTTCTATTGGGCCTATATCCCAAAGAGATCTTAGAGGAGGGAAAGGGACCCACATGTGCAAGAATGTTTGTGGTAGCCCTTTTTGTAGTGGCCAGAAACTGGAAACTGAATGGATGGCCATCAATTGGAGAGTGGCTGAATAAATTATGGTATATGAATGTTATGGAACATTATTGTTCTGAAAGAAACGACCAGCAGGAGGATTTCAGAGAGGCCTGGAAAGACTTGCATGAACTAATGCTGAGTGAAGTGAGCAGAACCAGGAGATCATTATACACAGCAACAATACTATATGATGATCAATTCTGATGACATAGCTCTCTTCAACAATGAAATGTCTCAAACCAGTTCTAATTGTTTAGTGAAGAAAGCCATATACACTCAGAGAGAGGGATATGAAATGTGGACCACAACATAACATTTTCATGCTTCTATCGATGTTTGCTTGCATTGGGTTTCCTTTCTCAGATATTTTTTGTTCATGTAGATAACGATTGTTCTTGCACAGCAAGATAAGTATGGAAATATGTATACATATATTCGACTTGTCAAATATTTTAATATAATTAATATGTAGTGGACTTCCTGCCATCTAGGGGAGGGGAGGGGACTGGGGGGAAAAATTGTAACGGAAAGCTTTGTAAAGATCAACGTTGAGGAACTACCCATATATATGTTATACAAATAAAAAGCTTTAATTAAAAAAAAAGAAAGAAAGAAAGAAAGAAAGAATTAGGGCCAAGAGGATGTAATTAATGGTAAGCAAGTTTCAAGCTTAATGAATTACAGAATCATGGAAAGGCTAGCCATGACATGGTTACAGACTCCAAATCCAAGAAGGATCACCCCCATCAATAGATAAATGATCAAAGAATAAGAAAATGCAGTTTTCAAATGGAAGAAATCCAATCTATCAATAACTACATGAAAAAAAATGCTTCAAAGCACTAATAGTTAGAAAAATGCATATTAAAACAATTGTGAAATTCTACCTCACATTTGTCAGATTAATATTGACAATAAAAGGAAAATTATAACTGTTGGAAGGACCTATGAGAAAGCAGGCCCATTACTATATTATGAATATCTAGTCCTCCTGGAAAGCAATTTGGAATTATACCTAAAAAGTCACTAAACTAGGTATACTCTTTGACTTTGTTATACCACTCTGGGCAAAGAGACCATCTGAAGAGACTGGAAAAAGAAGCAAAAGAACACATAGATGAAAAAAAATCTATAGCAATGATTTTTGTTAAAAAAAATAAAATGGACGGCAGCCCTTTTTGTAGTGACTAGAAACTGGAAACTGAATGGATGCCCATCAAATGGAGAATGGCTGAACAAATTATGGTATATGAATGTTATGGAATATTATTGTTCTGTAAGAAATGACCAGCAGGATGATTTCAGAGAGGCCTGGAGAGACTTGCATGAACTGATGCTGAGCGAAGTGAGCAGAACTAGCAGATCATTATACACGGCAACAACAATACTATATGATGATCAATTCTGATGGACATGGCTCTCTTCAACAATGAAATGTTTCAAACCAATCTAATTGTTCAGTGAAGAAAGCCATATACACCCAGAGAGAGGGAAATGAAATGTGGACCACAACATAACATTTTTATGCTCTCCATGGATGTTTGTTTGCATTGTGTTTCCTTTCTCTGATTTTTCTTTCTTGTAGATATGATTTTTCTTGCACAACAATAAGAGTGGAAATATGTATACATATATTCGATTTGTCAAGTATTTTAACATAATTCACATGTAGTGGATTTCCTGCCTTTTAGGGGAAGGGTGGGGACTAGGGGGGAAAATTTGTAACAGAAAGTTTTATAAGGGTCAATGTTGAAGAATTACCCATACATATGTTTTGCAAATAAAAAGCTTTAATAAAAAAAATAATAAAAATAAAGTAGACAAAGAACTGAAATGTATAAGAATGGCCAAAAAATATAATTTATAAATAATACTGGGCTGTAAAAATGATAAAAGAGGTTCAAACTTGTGATGACTTAAACAATCTGATATTAGTTAAGTGAATACAATTTATATAATAATGACAACACTGGAAAGGACAATTATGAAACTTAAGAATTTTGATAAAAATGCATGATTCCAGAGGACCAAAGATTAAGCCTGGTTTCTACTTCTTGGAAGAGAGATGGATGAAATTCAAGATACAGAATGAAATGTGCATTTTTCAGACATGGTTAATGTGGGAATGTTTTGCTCTACTGTATCTAAGGATGGTGTATATACACACACACACATTTTTCTTAATGGGGAGGGACACAGTAGGAAGGAGGAGGCTATAGATAAGATTTTGTTTAAAAAGTAGGTCACTGAAATTTTTTTAATGAATAGAAAGGTCAAAAGGAAACAAATAGGATGGATTTGAAAGTTACATGTTGAATTTACTATATACTTAAAAGGAAAAATAAGCTGATTTTCACTTTAATGTATATCCCTCTTCTACTTTGTATGTGGAAATGCTCATTTTGTATGTATAAGTTCAGTATTTTAAAATTAAATAAAAGGAATAAATGGCCTTTATAAGATAGTCAGCACATTCTTACTTGGAGCACCTAAGTGGAACAGTGGATAGAGTGCTGGCTGGGCTTGAATTCAGAAAGACTCATCTGGCCTTAGACAGTACTAGCTCTGTGACTGGGCAAATCATTAACTTTACCTCAGTTTTCTCATCTGTAAATGAAAATGGAGAGCAAATTAGCAAATCACTCCATTATCTGCCAAGAAAATCTCAAATGTCATGAAGAGTCAGACATGACTGAAAAACTACTGAACAGCACTCCTTTACTGAAAGGATCTACTCCCCAAGTATAGGTTAGATATTATAGAAAAGACTCATGCTTCAGGGAAGGATTGTGAAAATTACTTCTAAGGTACTTAGAAACCAGATTCTAAGAATTCAGTTAATTTTATAAAGAACAATATTTTCTTTCAATTACTCAACATTACAATCTAATGTGGATTTTTTTTTTGTCAAGCTTCTAAAATGCAGTATTTTAGCAACTAACCCCACATAACTTTGAAACATTATTTCCATATTTTTCAGTTTTAAAATAGCAACTTTAAAAAAAATCACCAAGGTTAAATGAAGTATTATCTAATTAAATATTTATTAGGCACTTATTATGCAGAGTTCACTTCCCTACAATCTAATTTCCCATATACAACTTAAAAACTATTCCTAATATCTATCTAGCTGATTTACACAGAGAAATCTGAAGACTAATGCTTTTCTGGGAGAACTTTTATTAAAAACTGCTAGTAAGTACTAATGTAACCCCTTAGCACTTAAGATTTCTCCTAACCCATTGCCTCAACAGTTACACAATTCCCCAGCCATGTTTGAAGCCTAATAATCTATTTGATAAGAGAGGACTTGTGAATGAAGGCACCTTTAAAATGTCATAAAAAATTTATTAGAAATTGCTCTAAGCAGCCATGGAATTGAGAGGTAAGAGAATAATCAGCACTAGGCATATTAAGGATATCTAATAAATAAATATCTACTTAATGATTTAGGACAGGCCAAAGATAATTAGGAGTCAAAGGAAGCTTAGAAATCATTTAGTCCAGTAAGTTCATCTTTTTAAGTTCACTGTCGTCTTTAATTTTTCTACTTATTATTGTCAATATATTATCTCCCTCACCAATTGAAATATCATATAACAAAGGATAGCAAATAGTTAAACAACAGTGACTACACATCTGATGCCATATATAGAATTCTGAAGATGTAGCCTTCTACCTTCTACTAAAAGAAGGGAGTTCCAGTCCCTTGTTTTATAGATAAGAACACTGAGGCCCAGGGGAAATAAGAACATTTGCTCAAAACTAGAAAATGAAGATTTCACTTATTTCTATCTCTAACATTCTACAGACAATCTCACAACTTTAAAGCTTCAGTTTCCCCATGCACACCACGGACCAAATTTGTCTTCCTGAAGTATGACTTCTATTTCCTCTTGTTTGCTGCATAAACTTTGGGCATTGCCAGAAAATATGCTGATAAATGTTTAACAATTGGCTCTCTGGAAAAGAAAATGTACCCCAACAAGTTTTTCATTTTAACCTGAATAATTAGATTTTCTCTATTATGCCCTTAAGTCAAGATAATCAATAAAATTATAAAACAAGGTCTGATTTATATCTAAATGCTCACATTGAAAAATGAACAACTGGCTTGAGAGTCAGTTCAAGCTAGCTCTAACACATCCCTGGCATTTGCAGCTATGGATTTTACTACTAACTTTTTCTTTAATTTTTGTCTATTCTGAATTTCTGGGTAACTCCACTGTTTTTGATTTTCCTTCATTGAAGCTTCTCTCTATTGTGGACATACTACTTCCTTAACCATTTTCTAAAGCTTTTTTTTTTCTTTAACCATTTTTAATTTAAAGCTTTTTAGATTAGATTTGCAAGACATCTGGTAAATTGGTACCAGCCTTTGTCAGTTATATTCTATACCTGGCTGATAGTCAATCATCCCTTTATTTTAAGCAAGGATCCAAAATTCCAAATCCTATTCTTAGATACCACCTTCTTACCTCGCTGTTAACTTTACAACTAAGTTTTTCCTTTCTGTATATGTTGCTTTTGATGAGGAATAATAAGGAAATATATCTGTGTTTGGCACATGGTTTTATAATCCTAAACTATATTTTCCAAGTTCCTTCTCATGATATGATTTTTACCCAAATAGCACAATCACTATAGAATCACAAGTGTACAGTGCTCATTATGATAAGATTTAGAAGGTCGTCTGTCATGTTTTGGATACTTTTCTCAGAAAGACAACAGACTCCTCTACTCTTGTTATCAAGTTAACAAACAACTCTTGATCACTTACCACCACTATTTTTCTCTCCTTCCTCTGACTTTTTACTAGATGATTTTTCATCTGATCACTTCTGTGACTATTTTATCCTGCCTTGGAGGACTTTTCCCTCAAAGAATACCTTCCTCTTCTTCAAAAAGTCTTAAATTTTTGTGAACAAGTATAGTTGTATAGTTCCTTTTCTTTTCCTTCCTCTTCTGTGTAATGGTATTCCACTATCCAAACTCCTGATAATATTCAAATTTGGAGAAATTTATTTTCTCTTCTATTATTCCTCTCAGAATATGTAAAACAAAGGCAATGGGAGTTGAGATCAGTGAACATATTTTCTGCCAACTCCAGGGAGAGAGATAAAATGATAAAATGCAATGGCCTCAGCTAGGTTTTCTTTTATATTTTTCATGGCTATTTTTCTAGGCATAAGTAACTGATATAAGTTGGAAAAGGCTAAAACCATAGTTTTAAATTCACACAAGCTGAGGCATTCTAGGCTTCTATATCTATAAAGCTAACAGCTCAGTAAGAAGGTGGTATCTAAGAATGGGATTTGGACTTTTGGATTATGTCTGAAAATAAAGGTAAAACTGACTACCAGCTAGCTATAGAATACACCTGACAAAGGCTGGTACCAATCTACCAGGTGTCTTGCAAATCTAATCCAAAGGGCTTTAAATTAAAAACAATTGGGCAAGTGATATGTGCAAATTAGAGAGAAGCTACAACGAAGTAAATCAAAAGTTGTTGAGGTACCCAGAAGTTCACAGTAGATAAAAATCCAAAATAAGAACCATTTGTTGTATCTAAAGTCTGTCAGCATGTATTCTAAAATTCGCTTATAAACACATTCTAAAAAAGGCAACAAATCCCTTAAAAGGTGTATTTAAATGTAGATTGGAAAATGAAGATTGGCCCTCTTCACAAGTGAGTAATGCTTGTCAAAATCACAAATAAATTAGGCAATTACAAGAAGACTCATTGTGCACAGCCAAAGAAGGCACATGAGGTTTCAACCTACTCTGAAGCTGAGATCTGTGAGGAAATGGAAAAAAAAAAAAACTGGGAGAGGGGCACTCCTGGGCCTAAAAGGCAGTTTTGTTGTTTTTAGGGACAGGGGAGGGTGGTAGAAGAAGGAGCTCTTCAAAGAGATTATGCTTATCATAAGCACAATACTACTGACTACAAGGAGATGAATTCTTTGGTCATTGCCACCTCTCGGGTTATGATTAATGGGAGGGGAGAACTATAAAGTATCCTCTTATCACAAAGACCTACGTAATGTTGTGGAATAAGCGCTCAATCTGGAGCTCAACTGCTCAAAAAAATCTCCTTATGGAAGACCTTTGAAGCTGGTGTCTATTCTATGCCCTGACACAAACAGGAGGAGCTGGGTAGACAATGTTAACCTCTGTCCTTAAGCCAGACAAAACAAAAATGACTGGCCTCACAAACTGCTTGGATAAAGCCTCTTGGGGATGCTCGAGGTAAGAGGGACCCCGTCTCGCCAGCGTGCAGCCAAGGCCAAGACCTGGCCCCCTGCACCTGAGGAGCAGGTGGGTCCATGAGTGATGCTCCAACCCCTGCCCGCCAGGCCCCGGCTTCATCAAAGTCATCAAGAGGAACAAGACACGGGGCAGGAATATGAGGGATAAGAGTGCGGGAAAAATGTTCCTGCAAATTTGAATCTTCCCAGTGCCCATTCTAGCCCAAGTCCCGGGCAGGGAGGACTCTTCCTCAACCCCAAACAAACAGCGAGCGCAGAGCGCGGAGCTGGCCGAAGTCCCCTGGGAGCTGTAGTCCAGCCCTTCTGGTCCTCGCCTTGTCATTGAGGGAGCTCCAGGGCTGGGGAAGACTACAGCTCCCAGAGGGCAGCACGCCCCGCCGCCCCTGCCGCCAAGCCTAATAGTAGCTAGAGAAGAGACGAACAAGAAACGTAGTTATAAAATGGAGAATCTACCCTTCTGTGGAGAGGCTTACTGAAAGCGGAGTTGGCGAAAGGCTCTCCAAATTCTGGGAATAGGGTATTTTTACCTTCTCCTGGGGGCAAAGCCGCATCTCCCCGCGCCGCTGTCGCCATACTTCCCGCTTGCTAATACCAGGCAACCGACTTCCCGAGGCCCTGTGGGGTATGTAGTCTAGTTGAGCTAGCGCAAAACTACTATTCCCAGGATGCACGGCTTCCATTCCTTCATACCTCGTTCCCAACCCTCTCCCTAGGGCTATTGGGAAGGGAGAATCTATTGCGTTCTGATTGGTAGAGAGGGTTTAATGAACTAAAGTAATATTGGACTCCAATTTTATAGCTGGAAATTACTTAGAAACCAGGAAGCATGTGTGTAATTTAGATAATTTGCGAATTGTTTCCTATATATGTTATTTCCTCCCTCCCTCCCCTAAACAAACTACATATCCCCTTTAAAAACTAGTGTATTTAGTGTTTAATATATATTGGATTACTTGCCATCTAGGGAGGAGAAGGGAGGAAGGGAGAAAAAAAAAAAATTGGAACACAAAGTTTTGCAAGGGTGAATGTCGAAAACTATCTAGGCATGTGTTTGGAAAATAAAAAACTTTATAAAATATTTTTAAACTAGTGTGTTTAAGTATAGAATTGAAACTTTTAAATTGCAAGAAAATCCTGCCTCAAAATTCAATTGCATAGGATTGATTTTTCATTGCAGAATTGGTGAGAAGTTGAAGGAGTAAGAAGTAGCAATCTGTTTTTCAGCTTAGACAAGGAAGGCTTGAGGCTCCAAACTTTGTTCTGGTTTCTGAAAGGAGAAAGTTTTTGGAATGAAGCTTACTTGTGCAGCAGGCATGATCTCAATCAAGTCCTTATCTTCAGCTTATTACCTTAGAGACTTTGGGATATTTAGGTAAGCTCTGAAACTCTTGGTTGAGCTGAGGTTTTTCTAAGTGAATGCTAAGTGAAATGAGCAGAACTAGGAGATCATTGTACATGGCAACAATAAGACTATATGATGATCAATTGTGAAGGACGTGGCTCTCTTCAACAATGAGATGTTTCAAACCAGTTCCAGTTCAGTGATGAAGAGAGCCATGTACACCCAGGGAGAGGGATCTGAATGTGGACCACAACATAGCATTTTCACCCTCTGTGTTGATGTTTGCTTGCATTTTGGTTTTTTTCCTCTGGATTTTTTTTTCTTGTAGATCTGATTTTTCTTGTACAGCAAGATAATTGTATAAATATGTATACATATATTGGATTTGTCATATATTTTAACATAGTTAATATGACTACCTGCCACCTAGGGGAGGCGTATGGGGGAAAGGAGAAAAAAATTTGGAACAGAAGGCTTTGCAAGGGTCAATGTTGAAAAATTACCTATGCTTCCCCCCCCCCCTTTGGCAATTGGGGTTAAGTGACTTGCCCAGGGTCACATAGCTAGGAAGTATTAAGTTTCTGAGGTCACATTTGAACTCAGGACTTCCTGACTTCAAGGCCAGTACTTTATCCACTACGCCACCTAACTGCCCCCATGCATGTTTTGCAAATAAAAAGCTTTAATAAAAAAAAAAATTAAAAAAAAAAAAAGGAAAGATATGTAAGAGTGAAAGTGAGGTAGTGAACAGGATTATCAGAGACCACACAAGTGTGAAGTATGAACAGGGAAAAGACTAAAAGAAAAATGAATATTACTTGGCCCAGGGCAACAGCCGATGTATCCCACCTCCATTACTGAGCCCTTAAAGATTTTTTGCATGTTTTAGGTCCTTGTTTCCTCCCCTGAGTCATACCCATTGGGTAAAACAGTTTTTAAATATATATATATATATATATAATATGGAACATTTCTGATCTCCCTTTAGTCACCATACTAGAGTAAGAGAATCTAGTAGACACAAATGGACCTGAGGGTTATCAGTGGCCACAGCTCAACTGCCACTGAATGTATCTATGACTCAAAGCCATCCATGTCCAACTGGGAAACTTCATCCACAGGAAATTATTCCTCTGTTTGGACTTTGAGCTAAACAATATTGATCATAGAAGGCAAACCTTTTCCATGAATATGTCTCCTTGTCCAGTATTTGATATTAAGAAGTTTTTTAATAATAGCTTTTTTTATTTTCAAAATATATGTAAAGATAGTTTTCAACATTCACCTTTGCAAAACCTAATTTTTCTCCCTTCCTTCTCCCATCCCTCTCCCAGACAGCAAGCAATCTAATATATGTTAAACATATACATTTTATACATTTCCATATTTGTCATACTGCACAAGAAAAATCAGATCAAAAGGGAAAAAATGAGAAAGAAAACAAAAAGCTAGCAAACAACAACAAAGAAGTTGAGAAAATTATGTTGTGATCCACATTCAATTCCAAGAGTCTTTTCTCTGAATGTAGATGGCTCTCTCCATCACAAGTCTATTGGAATTGGCCTGTATCACCTCATTATTGAAAAGAGCCACCTCCATCAGAATTGATCATCATATAGTCTTGTTGTTGCTGTGTACAATGTTCTCCTGGTTCTACTCATTTCACTTAGCTTGATATTAATAAGTTGAAGTTCATTGAACAAAATGATATATCATCCAAGGATTTTATTTAACCTTAATTTATTAATAGGTGACACCTTGTTTGAAATAAAACTTAGGGCTCTATTTTTCTCTATTAAGTAAAATGCATTTTTTCTGTAATCAATAAACAATAAATTCAAAAATGGTTCAAATTTTGTCTTTGTATCCCCAGGACTTAGCACATTGCCTGGCACAGAGAAGGCACTTAATAAATGATTGTTGAGGCTTCATTTCTAAAATATATAGAGAATTGTCTCATATTTATAAGAATTTAAGCCACTCTTCAATAGATAAATGGTCAAGGGATATGAACAGACAATTTTCAGATGATGAAATTAAAACCATTTCTAGTCATATGAAAAGGTGCTCCAAATCACTATTGATCAGAGAAATGCAAATTAAGACAACTCTGAGGTACCACTACACACCTGTCAGATTGGCTAAGATGACAGGAAAAGATAATGATGAATGTTGGAGGGGATGTGGGAAAACTGGGACACTGATACATTGTTGGTGGAACTGTGAACAGATCCAACCATTCTGGAGAGCAATTTGGAACTATGCTCAAAAAAGTTATCAAACTGTGCATATCCTTTGACCCAGCAGTGTTTCTATTGGGCTTATATCCCAAAGAGATCTTAGAGGAGGGAAAGGGACCCACATGTGCAAGAATGTTTGTGGCAGCCCTTTTTGTAGTGACTAGAAACTGGAAATTGAATAGATGCCCGTCAATTGGAGAATGGCTGAATAAATTATGATATATGAATGTCATGGAATATTATTGTTTTATAAGAAACGACCAGCAGGATGATTTCAGAGAGGCCTGGAGAGACTTGCATGAACTGATGCTGAGTGAAATCAGCAGAACCAGGAGATCATTATACATGGCAACAACAAGACTATATGATAATCAATTCTGATGGACATGGCTCTCTTCAACAAAGAAATGTTTCAAACCAGTTCCAGTTGTTCAGTGAAGAAAGTCATATACACTCAGAAAGAGGGATATGAAATGTGGACCACAACATAACATTTTCATGCTCTCTGATGATGTTTGCTTGCATTATGTTTCCCTTCTCAGATTTTTTTTCTTTCTTGTAGATCTGACTTTTTTTGCACAGCAAGATAACTGTAGAAATATGTATACACATATTCGATTTGTAAAATATTTGAACATAATTAATATGTAATAGACTTCCTGCCATCTAGGGGCGGGGTGAGGACTAGGGGGGAAAATTTGTAACGGAAAGTTTTGTAAGGGTCAATGTTGAAAAATTACCCATACATATGTTTTGCAAATAAAAAGCTTTAATAAAAAAAGAAATGAAAAAGTCACCTTTCCCATTATTAGTCCCTTTGAATTACATAACATTACCTTTAAGAATTATTAAGGGACAATTAGGTGGCAAAGTGGATGAAGCACTAGCCCTGGAGTCAGGAGGACTTGAATTCAAATGACTTCATACATTTGACACTAGCTATGTGACCCTGGGCAAATCACTTATTCCATTTCCTCAGAGTCAAAAAGAATTATTATATATCCTTCTTGAGTATCCATGTGCTACAACTTGGTTGTGTTTACCCACCAAATGGATTACCTATGAGACCACTGTTTGTTTGATACCCAATTCACGCTATGAGGAAAGAGCCAAGCATCTATATAAGCATCAGATGCTAGATGAAATGGATCAGGTTTTGGAGCTCTACTTTGTCCTAAGGTATTCTTCTCCACTGTAGCTGATTTACATGTGGGAAGAACCAGAGTTTTTGTGGCAGTTTTTTTTTTTAATAAAAGCAAAAATTCTTCATCAGCTTTTACCAAGTAGTTATCCCACCCAAAGAGATGCTCTTCCTTTAGCAAGCCTTTCCAAATGCAAACAAGGGTCTCTTCTGAGGAGCACCAGTTAAAGATGCTGACCAAAATGATGACAGCCCAACTACACTAGCTTTAATGTGGATGGCACATCTGTTCATAGATCCCAATGGCCTCTGAGCTTGATTTATGGCTGAGATCCTAGTCCATATTAAGACAAAAGAAACCCAGGGTCCTGAGTCTGCTCCCAGAATCTTTTTTTTTCCTGTTAACATTTAGTTGAAGGTGGTGGGGTTTCTTAGTATTGATAAACAGTTTGTACATAAGCTCTGAGTGGATCTTCTGTCTTCTGGCTGTATATTGAATTCTAAGATATCAGTCTTCCCTTCTTTCATGTCTCAGCTTCACTAGAAACAAAATTGCCAAAATTAATTACAAAGAATCAGCATGTACATAGTATTGACAAGCTCTGTTCTGTCTAATTGCTTTCACATCTCTAGATGTAATCCATACACATCACTAGATACTTTATTTATATTTCTGCTCTGTGTGTTCACTAAATAGTAACATGTAACTTCCTTATGTGTCTAATCCTGTGCTTATTTGGGCTGGGACTAATGCTCTCTGAAATATAACTGTTGCCATACCCTGGTCAGCAATAGGAAGTCATTCAGTTTCTTGTCTTAAGCAAACTATAGGATTATCTCCTATAAAAGCATTCAATATATAATATGAGCATCAAGTATGGAATAGTTTCATTTTTTCTACCACCACACACACACACCCCACAGAGGATGCCAAAGCATACTTGAGCAAATATAGGAAACATGAAATGCTTAAATAGTCCATTATTTTCATTATATTCCCCTTGAAGATAAAGAAACTTTGTAGGACTTGAATAGATATTTCATATTCACTTTAGATGGTACAGCTCAGCATTTTATTGGAGGCAATTTATTAGTAAGGTCAAGATCTGTATGTCAGAGAGGATCGTGGCTTTCTTTTGTCCTAGAATCATAGAATTAGAGCTACAAATCATTGATTTAGAGCTTTCCTCAAAAGCATTTACTCCAATCCTCTCAAATTATTTAAAAAGAAACTTGGGCCTAGAAAAGTGATTTGTCCAGAGTCCTACAGGTAGCTAATATCAGAGACACAGGGTGATTCTGGCAATGGTCTTCTTGTTTGAAAAGTAGATAGTTATGAAAACAAGATCCCTCAGTTCAGCTGATATCTGAGTCCTGAACTCAGGAATTCTTAATTCATAACACAATTTTGAACACCAGAAACATTGATTTCTCAGGATAACATATCACTGACTTGTGATCATAAAAGGAATTAGAAAGGTTGAAAAAAGCAAACAGAATTTGGAGGTCTAAGGACTCCATGTTGAATCTTGATAGAAATATATATCTCCCTTTGACAAGGACTTGTGCTGACATTGGTAGCTCAGAAAAAGAAATCCTTTCTCCCTCCTCTACCCACCTCTCTCTGCCCTTAATGGAAGTCCAAGATGAGAAACTATGAAAAAAGCATAGTCTAAAAGAGACAGAACTCTTTTATTCCTTACTCTCATAAACCATAGAGAGATTCCTTAGACAAGAGTTTATCATACTTTACTTTTTAAAAAAAATGTTTTTTTCTTTTTTCAATTATATATATAGTTTTCAACATTCATTTAAAAGATATTTTTAGTTATACTTTTTTCTCCCTCTCTTCCTCCCTCCCCTCTTTCCTTCCCAAGATGACAAGTAATCTGATATCCTCTTCCTTGACTTTCAGGTGACAGTCATCAAGAGGCAGCCCTCAGTTACTAGGGATCCCTTGGGAATTCCCTGTGTCAATCCACCCAGATGCTACAGGAGGAACACCAACTCTATGGGAGATGCCTTTTGTCTGACAAAGGTCCTTGTAATCTCCTCCTTTAGAGTGAAGGGATTTATTAAATCAAGCAGGGGTACTCCTGGGAAGTGGGGTGATTCTTGGAACAAGCAAGCACCATCAAGCAAAATGAATCTACACAGGGGCTGTGACTAAAAATATACATCTCTTTGTCTCTTGTATTCATCATCTCTCAGGAGACAACTAATAAATTTCATCATTTGAGGTCCTTTAGAGACCATTAAAACATTGTTTAAAATATACAAAAGAGAACAGAAGAAATTTCAGAAGGAAGCACTAATAGTACCATTTTGGAAGTAATATGTAAAATTTATTTTATACTTTTTAAAGCAAGCTTTTTGAAATGGAGACTCATGGTTTCATAGAGCATACTTTTTGTGTTCTGCTATGAATATAGAAATTCTCTTTTTTGGTAATTAATTTTAAAATAAAAAAATAAAAATTTTACAAGTCAGGGAAAGAAAATGTGGCAATAATATAGTTTTATGATACACAAAAATTAGTATGATATAATCTTAGAATACAGGCTTTCTAAATGAAAGCTTTGGGTAATAAAAAGTTTTGAATACCTAATAAAAATGTACTATATACTGATTCCCCTCAACCCCTCCAACTGGATATTTGGAAAAACTGAGCGCTAAGGTTCTCCCAACTTTAAAATTCTGATTACTTTTGAACAGCAGAACTATTTATTCATCCTATTGGTAAGATATCACTGAATAGGGCAACTGAATCTGTAGAAAGAGGAAAATTGTAAGAGAAATGGGTAGGAAATACCTTTTATTCTATTACAGGAATTTAGGAATTTAGAGAATTCAGACAAACAGCAACAGGTAGAGAGGGGAGTCATGTATGGTTGTGCCATTATTCCCCAGGAGAGCTACAGGTTCTTTTGCCATTCCCTTCTCATTAAGAGGAAGTGATTAAGTAAAGATCTGCTATGGCATTTCCTAAAGATTGTTAATTTTAGAAGTTAAAACTTCAGTCTATTTTTTTCCTAAAATATTTAATTTGAAATTTTTGTATTGTGGGAAATTAACATTGAAGAAAGGTAATAAGCCCGGCACAACCTATTACTGTAATGCTCAGGGAGAAACTGAGGCAGTATCACACATTGGAGATTAGTTCATATTTTATTGATGTTAATTGAGAGTATAGAATTCATAGCTATGGATCAGGACTGCTGGGACTCTTGTCTCAAAGCACACAGTCCATTGAGAGTTTAGACTGGCAAACATTTGCCAGCCGACTGGATCTCAAGAAGGTCCAGCAAATAGTAAGTTTGGTTACAGGATTCTTATAGGACTCCTAGCTCTCAGGGGAACAAAGAGCTCATGAGACGGAGGGGAAGGAAGGATTGGAAATTGAGGAAAGGACTATCAATTCACTTCTGACAGGTTTGGGGGTATGGAGGAAGAGATCATAAATTTTGAGAAGCTAGGAAAGGAACTAGAAGACAGTAAGTCTGAAGCCAAAAGATAAGGGGTATGTTGAGATGGACCATCTGGAGGTTTTATGACTCCTTTGGAATGCTAGCCCAATTATTTCTGATGGTCAGAAAGTGGGGGGTTGCTACTGAGGCAGAACA
Organism: Myrmecobius fasciatus; assembly: GCA_023553655.1. Classification (NCBI taxonomy): domain Eukaryota; kingdom Metazoa; phylum Chordata; class Mammalia; order Dasyuromorphia; family Myrmecobiidae; genus Myrmecobius; species Myrmecobius fasciatus. The sequence continues at coordinate 136,030 of JAJPUD010002645.1, forward strand.
ATTAAGGAAAACTGAAACAGAGCAATTGAGAGAAACTGAGACATGGAACTGTGGCACAACATCACCTGGGCCACAATTTAAGATGATTATGGAAACAATTATCCATGAGTCACCTGTGAATAAGAGTTAAATGCTTGATGAGTAGGTCCAATAAGGCTTCTATAGATCTCTTCTAAAGCACCAATTTTTAACAAAATCTTGTCCCCAGGCCAAATAGCAGTCCACAACTACATCTGAGATAGTCAGTATTTTGGAATAGAAAGACTCAATCTATACAATTTTTCCATTTGATTTCTTTGTACATTTTTTTTAAAGGCCAGGAAGAAGTGAAAATGAGGCTAAATATTCCAAGAATAAATATACTCCAAGATTATTTTGCAGTTGCCTTGAAATGTTAAGTATTGGAAAATTTTCCTTTTTTATAGTAAAAACTATGCAGGGGGAAAAGGGCATCTAGGTGGCAGAGTACCAAGCCTGAAGTCAGAAATATTCATCTTTTTGAGTTCAAATCTGTCCTCAGACACTAGCTGAGTGACTCGGGGAAAGTCACTTAACCGTTTGCCTTAGTTTCCTCATGTATAAAATGAGCTGGAGAAGGAAATGTCAAATTATTCCAATATCCTTGCTGAGAAAACCCCTAATGAAGTCGCAAAGAGCCCAACATGACTGAACCATAAAAACAAAATGCAGAGGAAAACTTAAATAATTTCACTTATTAATTTATGTCATCTTTTTAAAATCTCCTATAAAAGTGCCACTTAAAAAAATCTGTGAAACCCATGAAAGTATATGCTTCTTGAGTTGGTGGAAAATGCTTAATTGTTAGTCAAGCGGGTATTCGATAAAGCTCTGATTAACTTTATGTGTAATCCAGGGCTAACATCTGGGCATAAGACTTTTCTTACTGGTAGAAAAAATGATTACTCATAGCTCCTTTTGGCTCACAGGGTAGAGCTACAGAGGTCTGGGGGAAAAGAGAATTATTCTTCCGGTTTCAAGAAAGAATATATATGATTCCTGAAGAGAAAAAAAAGACTATGGGAAGAACCAGACATTTAGAAAAGCTGGCACCTCAAGCATATCCCTATTTTCAGCCTACCCCACTAGAAACTTTGGGAAATTTTCCTATGGCTGAGACTGGGTATTCTATGCTCTTTTTGTCTCTTTCTCTATCTCTCTTTGTCTATTTGTTTGTCTCTTTGTTAAACTGAAGATAGTTCACCCTTCTACTCCCTCAGTAAGAGAGCATTCTCTCTCTATTTTGTCTGGTATATTTTCATCTACATAGCTTCTTTGATTTCTGTTTACTATCTATCTGCTTGAGTGAAAGGATTTAATCACTATTCATTATATGTGATCATCTTGTGTAATGAACATTTGGTGGGAGTCAAGCCTTTCGATGTAGCTTGGGAAATACACATGGAAAACTCAGCAACACATAAAGCTATTTCTTTCCACATTTCAAATTATTAGTGGACCAATGAATATTCTTACAGTTTGATCTGAAGTAGGTTATTGATTATACTAAAAGACATAATTCTATGGAAATATTCATGACAGCATTATTTGTATTAGTAAAAAATAAAAAACAAACCATAAACCCTATGTACCATAATTGTATATTCTTGTTCCATAAAGAATGAGAAATATAAAGAATCCAAAAGTAACAAAAATCTGATTAAAAATATTTTATGGCATTGCTACTCAAAAAGTATATACATGTTCTTTCTTTTAACAAAGGAAACTATAGAAGTGTAAGATTGCCTTGAAAACAAAAATAAAAATAGAATTGTAAAAGGAATCATAAGAGGATGTAGCATCTATGCCACCTGCTGGGAGCTACAAAAAACTAGAGGAGCTAACAATGAGGAATTGAGACACAAAATCAAAAAGGAATTTAGAGATGATATAATGCAATCATATCTATCATTTCCCTGCTTGAGAATCTTCAGGGATCTATTGCCAACACAGTAAAATATAAACTCTTCAGTCTAGCATTTTAGATATTTCACAATATGGTTCTAACCTATCAAAATGATTTTCCTAAGCTAAAAGGACCATGTCATTTCCTTCCTCCCCTATTCAATAAACTTCAGTATAGACTTAAATATAAATATATGCTTATGTATAATATATATATACATATATACATTTGCTTATTTTTACATGTAAAAATAAATATAAGTATAGGTTTAAATAGAAATTGTTTTCTGTGTTTTAGAGCTTTTTATAACCTGTCCCTTTCCTACTTTTCCAAGTCTTTTTATATTTTACTCCTCTCCACACGTTGTATAGTACAGATGTAACTGGCTTACTTGTCATTTCTGACTCCATCTCTTTTATTTTGTTTTGAATATTTTCTGTACTTCAAACTTTCTACCTCCTCATCTCTACTTTTTTGAAATAATAGTCTTCTTCAAAGCGCAATTCATGTGCTTCTTTCTACATGATGTCTTTCTTGATTCCCTTGCTGCCAGTACCTCAAATCTAATTTGTTTTATTTTGTATACATTTTTATCACACATTTTCTGTAGCTGCTCTTTCAGCTCTGTATTTATGCTAATAGGTTGGGCCCCCAGCAGCTGCTATATCTCCTCTCAGAATTCAGGGTTGGCCCATAGAATTTGGGGAGTAATTTTTTCATGCTGTTCTTTATGAGCCTCCACTGATGTGCTTCCTCTGTGAATATTTTATATTATATTAGTTTATATTAACTAGCCAGACTTAATTAGTTTTTAGAAAGAAGTTTTTACTAAGGAAGTATAATAAGAACAATGGGAAAGAAACATTTTCTCCCAATATTTGTGACAAATTCTTCCTCTAGTACATAATTAGAGTTCAGAGGAAAACAGATCCCAGCTTATTTATTGCACATATGACAAAGGGGGACCCAGGTTTCTGGAAGCTCTTTTCTCTCTTTTGTGAGTATACTTATAAGGTCCCCCTTGGGCACGTTGTAGCTTTTCTGATGGAGTTCCTATGGAACCCAGAATCTGTCTTATCTCTTCTTGACCTCTAAAGCAGACATCTCCAACCACTGCTGTTCTGAGGAAACTGCTAGGATGCTAATGGTGACATGGGAAATCTAAAATCCTCCTGATTCTTCAAAGTTTGCAAGGTCCTCTTCCAACAAAAGAGATGGAAGTAAACCATGGCTAAAGCTAAAGTACTCTTTTTTTTTCTCCTCAGGCAATTGGGGTTAAGTGATATATCCAGGGTCACCCAGCTGGTTAGTGTTATGTGTCTGAGGTCAAATTTGAACTCAGGACTTCCTGATTTCAAGTCTGGTACTCTATCCACTGCGCCACCTAGCTGCCCTGAAGTATTCTTCTTTTACTCTATCCTAAAGCAATTCCTTTCCAGAGGCTTAGCTGATAACCTCTCCTAAACTCCCAGATTCTCAAAACTCAATTTAAAATTTGAGACATGTTTTTAACTTGGTTAAGATATCAGGACACAGCATTTTACCAGCTAACTTTCAGTATGGTGGAGTAACTGATTTATTCAATGACTCCCTTACATTTTGCATGTATTTTATGTAGTTAACTTAAAATGTAAGTTTTTAGGGCAGAGAGTATTTCACTTGTTTTTGTACCTTCAATTCTCAGCACAGTGCTAGGCACATAATAGGTACATAACAAATGTTTGTTGATTGATACTTTTACACACTTATTTTACATTATTGTCCCTCATGTACTACACATTCCAAAATAATCCACATGCTATTTCTGAACTTCAGAATTATTATATCCCCAATCTCCAAGCTTTTGCATAGATATTCTGCCATGCCTAGAGTGGTATTCTCACTCACTTCACTCTCTTGTAATCCTAGCTGCCTTTAAGACTCAATTCATGTGCCAATTCCTATGAGAAACCTTTCTTGATTTCTTCCAGTTGTTAATGCTCACTTCTATCTCAGATTATCTGTGTAACTTGTGATTCAAGCTACCCCAAATTCTGCATTCATGCAGATTGGGTACAATCCCAGGGACTGATCCAAAAGGTCAGTGTCTCTGATTTCTTATATGCTTACACAAATATTGCTCTGGAAAAACTCAAAATAGGCTCTTATGGGTTTCCACAAACATGAACAATAGGATTCCCTCTCCTCCCCCAGTCATACAAATATGTAGGATAACAAATGTATATCAGATGAAGGACCTCCCCTCATCATACACATACTTAGGATATCAAATCCATATCAAATGAAGGACCTTTATTTAACAGAACAAAAAGATAAAGAAAGTGCAAATAACTCATAAGAACCCATAGATACAGAAAATAATAGTTTTAATAGTTGGGGGAAGAAGGGGAATGAAAGGAATAAACATTAATATAGTACCTACTATGGTCTGGGCATTGTACTAAGCACTTTACAAATATTAATCCTCACAACAACCCAGTGAGGTAGGTGCTATTATTAGCCCTATTTTGCAGTTTAAAAAAAAAACCAGAAGCAAATAGATGTTAATTGGCATGCCCAGGGTCACACAGCTAACACATATGTGAGGCCAGATTTGAATTCAGGTCTTCCTGGCCCCAGACCCAGTACTGTAGCTACTGTGCAACCTATCTGCTTCTTCTTGACATCCTGTACCCTCCAGACATCCAGACAGACCACTGGAACTCAAAATATAAAATTTTGGAAGACTTAAATCCACTGAGCTTTGAAATTATGGTCCAAGGACCGTGCCTTCTCAATTAATGAATGTATGAATGCAAATTCAAGAGGTCCCCTATATATAAATGACCCCAGCCATGCTTCAAATCCCATCTGCCCTACCATTTTCTTGACACCTGGTCCACTATTGTTTGTGTAACAAGTCCTTCACTCCCAATATACTCTTTTGGTCTGAGTAGTGTTATCATATGATACCATCATTTCTTCTGGAAAGGCTATTTCAACCAATTCTCCACTTGTCAAAGCATCCTTCCTTCCATGGTCTCAACTCCCCTATAAGTATTATCCCCTTTATAAGAATGTAAACTTCTTTTTTTTTCAATTTGCAAAACATATGTATGGGTAATTCTTCAACATTAACCCTTACAAAGCTTTCTGTTACAAATTTTCCCCCCCTACTCCCCACCTCTCTATCCACTACATGTTAATTATGTTAAAACACTTGACAGATCAAATATATGTATACATATTTCCACACTTATCATTGTTGTGCAAGAAAAATAATATCTACAAGAAAGAAAAATCAGAGAAAGGAAACACAATGCAAGCAAACATCGATAGAGAGCATGAAAATGTTATGTTGTGGTCCACGTTTCATATCCCTCTCTCTGGGTGTATATGGCTTTCTTCATTGAACAATTGGAACTGGTTTGAAACATTTCATTGTTGAAGGGAGTGTGTCCATCAGAATTGATCATCATATAGTATTGTTGCCATGTATAATGATCTCCTGGTTCTGCTCATTTCACTCAGCATCAGTTCATGCAAGTCTCTCCAGGCCTCTCTGAAATCATCCTGCTGGTCATTTCTCACAGAACAATAATATTCCATGACATTCACATACCATAATTTGTTCAGCCATTCTCCAATTGATGGGCATCCATTTAGTTTCCAGTTTCTAGCCACTACAAAAAGGGCTGCCACAAACAAAGAATGTAAACTTCTTTAGAACATTAACTGTTTTGCTTTTTATTTGTATATCCAATGATTAACAAAGTAAGCACTAATGGATGTTTTTCATTCATTCTAACTCCGCTTGAAAAGGAACTAAACTTAGATTGCCAATGAGGCAACACTGGTATTTCTCCTCTCAGGGCTTTATAGAATTGTAGTGCCATCCTATAGTTTTTGGACTCCCTCAAAAAGAGCTGTTAGATATGCAATTTCATTTCCATCAAATCTGTGCTACCCCATTCAGATGTGAACTCCTTGAAGCCAGAGATTGTTTTTTGTTGTTGTTGTTGTTTTTGTTTTTGGGTTGTTTTTTTTTTGCCTGTTTTTGTATCTCTAGGATTTAGCACAGTGCCTGGCAGTAGGATGCTCTTAATAAATGCTTATTGACTGACTTGATAAGTTACTCACGTCAATATTGGGACTATCTCTTCTTTCCTCTCACTTATGTTATGACTTATCCTTTTGGTATTCTTTTAACTCCTTAATGCAAAGCCATGTGGATAATGTTTCTCTAAAAGGCACACCATCTTGCAGAGAATCTCCAAATTCTCAAATCCCATAGCTGAAACTCCCTAAGTAACCTACACTGTTTGTTAAAAGGTTAGTTTCCAGTAGCATATTACTTAGAAAATTTATATTCTCCCTCCTCTATACAGGTTATTGGGGTATGGGAACATTTTCCATGAATTTTCCACTTGGATCACATGGGCAAGCACATATCTGCTTCAACCATGTACTTCTGCAGAACAAGAACATTCTCTTACAGCCCGTATGCTCCTGCAATTTATTGGACTGGAAAAGTCCACTCTCCATTCTCCAATGTCTGATCCAACCTCAAAAAGGGATGCAGAATGCAGTTATGAACTTGAGGCTCCTCCACTCAGGCTGCAGGCACAAATAATGTGGTTTGTCCTGTGTTTTGCAGAAAGGCAGCTATATTGATTCCTGAAGAAGGAGGGGATGACTCCCTTCTCCTAATAAAGGCACTGTGGAACAAAGTCAAAGGAAGACTAAAGTAAACACATCTGTTTACAGGACATCTCAAAGAGGTGGTCCCACTTAGAATAAATAATAAATATTTATCAGTAAGTGTTTACTATATTCCAAACAACATTCTAGAATCCCTTCCCCCAATACAGACACTGTGGAAGAAAGTCAAAGGAAAAGGGAAGGAACTAAACATGTCTGTTTACAGGACATCTCAAAGAGATAGTTCCCCTTAGATTGAATGAATAAGTATTCATCAGTAACTGTTTTACTATATGCCAAACATCATTCTAAGTGCTGGGGTTACAAATAGAAAATCAAGATAGTCTCTATTTCCAAGTAACTAATATTCTGCTAGGGAGTGATAATATGAGAAGTAAAATTGTAAGGTTTTGTTTCCATATTGAAAAGTTTCTGGGAAAAAGGATTCTGGGAAGATAGTAGAATAGGTTGGTAATTTCAAGTTCTCCCAATTTCCCCCACAAATAGAACAAATTTTCTCCTCAGGGCAAAAACAAAGACTGGTGAAAACTCAAGAAGGCGTGGGGCAGAATTCTGGTCTTTCTGATACAACCCAAAAAAAGCTAAGAAAGATCCTGGGCCAGGATTAACCTGTCTGAAGTGCAAACACCTCCAGGCTAGCTCAGGACCAAGTGGGGTCCCCTTTGGCTAGTTGGGTGTGGGTGGAGCTTCAGCAGGAACCACAGATACTTTCACCACCTGGATTGTTTGTCAAGTGGAGGTTTGAATTGGAGAATATTGAGTGAATCTCCACTGACTGGAAACACCAGGCCCAGCTGAGATGCTGCCATGGACTAGAAGGAACTGGCACCAGCTAAGTGCAAGAGGCAGCAGGGTTGCTGGCTATGGGTACTTGCAGGAGGATGGAGCTCTTGGTTTGGGGTTTCCCTTCAGAGGAGGGAGCTGAAGGGAAGCTTGAAACACTAACCCCTCCACCTCATGATTAGAGGTGGTTACACCTCTTATTAAATATCTCTTATTAAAAGAAAAAATGAACTGGCAGAGAAGAAAAAACCCCACTATTGAAACATATTATAGGAACAGGGAAGACTCGGGTTAATCTTCAGAAGAGGACACTAAAGTAAAAAGAGCTTTTTCTGCCCTAAAGAGTAATGTGAAATGGCTCCTCACCTAGAGAGAATTTATGGAACAAAAAAGAATTTAAAAATAAATGAGAGACATTGAGGAAAAACTTTAAAAAATAAATAAATAAAAGCCATCCAAGAAAAACAAGATTATGAAAAATGGATTAACCGACTAGAAAAGGAGATACAGAGTCTCAAAGATGAAAATAATTCTTTGAAAATTAGAATTGGGCAAGGGGAAGTCAGTGAAACTATGAAAGACCAAGAAATAACAAAACAGATTATAAAGAATGAGGAAATAGAATAGAATGTGAAACATCTCATAAGAAAAATGACAGATCTGGAGAACAAATCAAGAGAAAATATAAAAATAATTAGACTGCCAGAAAGTTGTGACCAAAAAGAGAACCTTAACACAATAATGTAGGAAATAATTCAAGAAAATTGTCCTGGAATGACAGGACATGAGGGGAAAGTAGAAATAGGTAAAAAACAAAAACAAAAACAAAACACAACAGTGATTACCACCTTAAAGAGATCCTTTGTGGAAATCACACAGGGATATCAAATTTGTCAAATTTCAAAACTCCCAGATCGAAGAGAAAATTTTGCAAGAAACAAGGGGGGGAGGGGAAAGTTCATATACACTGGAGCTACAATTAGAATTGTACAAGACTTATGAGAAATTACAATAAAAGATTGCAGTTCCTGGAGTCATATCTACTGATAATCAAAAGAATTAGGCCTATGGCCAAAAATAGCATATCCAGCAAAATCATCTATAATTTTGAATGGGAAAAAAATGGATTTTCAACAACTTGCAGATTTTCAAAGTTTTCTAACAACCAAACCCAAACTTAACAGAAAATTTAACATATAAAAGCCAATATCAAAAATCAATTTTAAGGAACTCAACATGGACAAACTGTTTAAACATGGACAAATTGTTTAAATTTTTTTAAATTAGAAATGTATATTTTATGTTTAAGATTACATCAACAATAGGGTAGCTTAAAAGAAAGATTGGCAAAGTTAAGGTAAAAATAGTAATCATGTTATACAAATAAGGTATAGAGGAAGAATAGACAGAGGCATTAGAGGGGGGAGGAAGATTTGTAGTTCTGAAAACCTATTCACATTGGTAATTGGTTTAATATAATGAAGGGTATAGCACCCTCCAAAATCTATAAAGAAGTAAGGGGGAGGGATGGGTGGATGGGTTAATCTGAAGATTAACCTGAGTCTTCCCTGTTCCTTTAATATGTTCCAATAATAGGGTTCTTTCTTCTCTGTCAATTCATTTTTTTAATAAGAGGTATTTAATAAGAGGAATAACCACCTTTAATCATGAAGTGGAGGGGTTAGTGCTTCAAGCTTCCCTTGAGCTCCCTCCTCTGAGGGGAAACCCCAAACCAAGATGGAGAAATGGAAGCAAAAGGTAAGGGAAAAAGACAAGGAAGAGATCCTTGGATGGGGGGGAGGTTAAGTAATAGCAAGGCAAGTTTTGGAGCAGAATTTAATCAAGAGTCAGCAGGGATAGGAAAGATGGGTGTGTATGTGGAATGTGGAGGGTGGGGTATGAAAGAGAGTATGGGTATGTGTGTATCTATATATATATACATACATGTATCTTTATATTTAACTGTAGCTTACTTGGAGTAGTGGGGGAGGTGAAAGGGGGAAAAAAGAATAAAGTAAATGAGGTTCAAAGCAGAGAATCAAAGAACAATTTACAAGGAAGTAAAGAAAAAATGGATATTCATGAATATAATTTCTTCTACTAATATATATATACTTTCTTGATCTGGTAATTTGTTGTATATTTTGAATCCTCCCTGATGTTCTGCTGGGTACATGACAATGTTCTATTTTGTTTTGTATTCCTTTTCTTTTTTTAAAATACATTTATATTAATATATATAATATTAATTAATTTAAAAGTTTCATAGTCTCATAGATTCCCTCTCCATTGCCATGGTTAAAAAGAATGGGATGTTAGCTTTAGGGGAAATACTAGCTGAAGAGAATTAAAGAATGTCTTAAGTCAACAGATGTAACCAGCAAGTGCTGGTTGAGTGCAAATGACCTGGGTTTTTGCCTCAGGCAAGCAAAATTTTTAATTGAACATGCTTAATAAGTCTCAAGTATATAAGCTACACACCCTGTATAAAATTAGAGCCTCATTAACAGAACATATGATGATGTGACAAGGGGAAGGTGGAACATGGAAACATATAATGGAATTGTCATGAAATATTAGATTTTGAAAGGGTCTCCTCCAATGGAAATTTTGGGGAAAGGATGATGAGGCAGGGTTAGATTATAGAATATAACTGCTGGTTTGGACTTCTGTGTATTGTGTTTTTGCCACTTCAAAGGGGTATGGAACCCCTTCTTGAAAGAAATGTAATAAAACCTCTCTCCATTCACTCCAAGAATTTGGGTTTGAAGTTTTTATTTCTAACAATAATAAATGTAATAAGGTCTAGATATAGGGAGTTCCTAAGGGTACTACAGCTATGGTACATGTTAAGATCTGGTCAACTGGGGGGCAGCTAGGTGGCGCAGTGGATAAAGCACCAGCCCTGAAGTCAGGAGGACCTGGGTTCAAATCTGGTCTCAGACACTTAACATTCCCTAGCTGTGTGACCCTGGGCAAGTCACTTAACTTCAATTGCCTCAGCAAAAAGCAAAAAAAAAAAGAAAAGAAAAGAAGATCTGGTCAACTGGAAGGTGCAAAGACAATGTAGATGGAATTCCAGGAAGGCAAAGGAGGACTGCGATCTCAGGGCTCATATCTGAAGCAAGGCAGTTGACAGAGCTGTAAGCTTATCCCTTTGTTCATTAGGAAGTGTATATTTGCATATCTCTAGTTATTATCAAGCTTTTCCCTATTCCAAACCTAAATTCACTGCCATGTAACTTTTACCCATTGTTCATCTTTTGAGATAAAACAAGTCAAGTCTAATCTTCTATATTTCCTGACTCTCGGTCTTTTATGTTCCAGGATAAATATCCCAAGTTCTTTCAATCAATCTCCATATTTCATTATTTCAAGACCCTTCACTTATCCTGTTAGCCTCCTTATTATCTCCAGCTTATCAATGTCTTTCCTAAATTGTGGTCACCATAACAAAACACAATATTTCCATATATGCTCTGACAAGGCTGAATATGTAGGACTATTACCTCTCTAGTCTTGGATTTTATGTTTTTCTTAATGCAACCTAAGCCTTATATAGCTTTGTTACCTGCTATATCCTACCAATGATTCATATCAAATTTGCAATCCCCTAAAACCATTCTCCCCATCATCCGAGTTTCAAAACCTTGCCATCATCCTAGACTCTTCATGGGTATTTATGCAATTGGTTTCTAAATCTTTTTCATTTCTATTATGAACATGTAAAATTCTTGCTGCAAGACTCAAGGGCAAATGTTGTAAACTATTATAGCTGGGCATCTTGGGAATTGGTCCTCATCTTTCCCATTTTAGCCTAGGAGGAAAAGGAAGAAACTTCAAGTAGGATTTGGGAGCTAAAGTAAAAGACTACAATTCCCAAGATGCAAAATATTTGAGAGATATATTTGTCTTTGAGATTTTCCACCTGCTCAGAGTTTCTGAACTGAATTGAAATTCAGATTATCATGAACTATCCCCTGAACTATTGAAGTGGTTTCTGACTTGTCCTCCCTACCTCATCTCTTCCCATTTCAATCCATTCTTTACAGGAAAGATGATTTTCCTAGAGCCTACCCTGACTTTGTTACCACCCACTCACCCAACTCAATAAACTCTAATGGCCTCCAAGATCTCTCTACACACACACACACACACACACACACACACACTCCACTTACCTTCATTGTCTGTTTTTTTTGAAACATCATATTCTTCTCCATGTGTTCCATAATTCAGCTAGATGAGCCTTCTTGCTGCTTCTCACACATGATACTACATTTTTAGACTTGGTGTCTTTGCACTGGTTGTCTCTGTCTGGTATGCTCTCCCTTCCTTCATCTCTTAACTGCCCTAGCTTCCTTTAAATTTAGCTCACATTCTACCTTGGACAGTTTCCCAGTTCTTTTAATTACTTCCCTCTAAGATTATCCTTCATCTACCTTTGTGTATATTTTGTATAACTAATTATTTACATGCTATCTTTCTCAGAATGTAAACTTTTTTTTATTAAAGCTTTTTATTTGTATAACATATGTATGGGTAGTTCCCCAGCATTGATCTTTACAAAGCTTTCCATTACAAATTTTACCCCCAGTCCCCTCCCCTTCCCTAGATGGCAGAAAGTCCACTACATGTTAATAATGTTGAAATACTTGACAAGTTATGCAAGAAAAATCCTATCTACAAGAAAAAAAAGAAAATCAGAGAAAGGCAACACAATGCAAGCAAATATCAACAGAGATCATGAAAATGTTACATTGTGGTCCATGTTTCATATCCCTCTCTCTGGGTGTATATGGTTTTCTTCAGTGAACAATTGGAACTGGTTTGAGACAATTCTTTGTTGCAGAGAGCTATGTCCATCAGAATTGATCATCATGTAATACTGTTGTTGCCATGTATGATGATCTCCTGGTTCTGCTCGTTTCACTCAGCATCAGTTCATGCAAGTCCCTCCAGGCCTCTCTGAAATCTTCCTGCTGGTCGTTTCTTACAGAGGAATAATATTCCATAACATTCATATACCATAATTTATTCAGCCACTCTCCAATTGATGGGCATCCCTTCAGTTTCCAGTTTTTAGCCACTACAAAAAGAGCTGCCACAAACAAGAATGTAAACTTCTTGAAGGTAGAACCATCTTTTTTTTTTTCTGGTATCTCTAATTATAAAAATAAAAGATTAGCACAGTGACTAGAACATAGTAAACGCCTAATAAATGAATGGTCATTGTTGATTAAAATCCCCAGATATTTTTTCCCAGACAACTGCTTGTTCATCTATGTTTTTTATATCATTAATCCACAACTACCATCTGGAAAGAAGGTATTGGCAGGTGGTATTATTTTTCATTGGTTCTGTTATGAGTTTATACATACAATTTTTTTGAGTTTTGTGAATTGGGTGTTTGAAAGAAAAATTAATGATAAAAAACTGGGGTGTTTCCCATGTTTCCTACATTTTCTGGGTAGAGACAATATGCTAAAGCTATGAAATCCCTCAAAATATGCCTAAGCTTTTCATTTCATGCATCACTGTCACAAAGGTTCCAAGCAAAAATTACATTTTTAAAAGATATGCTTTTTCAAAAATTCTAAATTTTTTGTACTAGATAGGAAGAGTCATATTGAAAATAGAAGTTCGTAAGTTTTGAGTCCTATCCTTTATGTTTAAGAATCTGTATAAAATATCTATGATATGTTCATATCATAGTTTTCTTGAAACAAGAAACTAATCCATACCTTTTGCTATTTGAAGTATTGCTACTTGACAGCTTGGTTGATTAAAGAAAAACATAATAGCATACTTTTATTCTGTATACTCACGCTTTATTGATAAAACTTACAATTTAACCAAATTACCAATTTTCTCTAGCATGTGGGAATAAGCCAAAATAAATATGATCAACAAGGCTTATAGACTTGTAAGAATAAATGATTTGCTACTTGTATTTCAACATAACATTTTCATTTTTTTAATGTAACATAACATTTTATTTTCTTCCTTTCTTGCCTTCCTTTCTTCTTTCTTTCCTTCCTTTCTTCCTACCTTCCTTCTTTCCTTTTAAAAATTAGGACAGCTTGGGGCAGCTAGGTAGTGCAGTGGTTAGAGCACCAGCCCTGAAGTCAGGTAGGACCTGAGTTCAAATATGATCTCAGACACTTCCTAGCTGTGTGACCCTGGGCAAGTCACTTAACCCCAATTGCCTCAGCAAAAAGCAAAAAAAAAAAAAAAAAAATGAGGACAGCTAGTTGGCATAGTAGACAGAACATTTGGCTTAAATTTGGGAAGACAAATTCAAATCTGACCTCAGACATTGTCTAGACAAGTCACCTAACCTCTGTTTGCCTCCATTTTCTCATTTGTAAAATAGGAATAAAAATAGCATCTACCATTGTCTCATATTTATAAGAATTTAAGCCATTCTCCAATCGATAAATGGTCAAAGGATATGAACAGACAATTTTCAGAGGATGAAATTAAAACTATGTTGTATATATTGTCATATGAAAAGGTGCTCCAAATCACTATTGATCAGAGAAATACAAATTAAGACAACTCTGAGGTACCACTACACACCTGTCAGATTGGCTAAAATGACAGGAAAAGATAATGATGAATGTTGGAGGGGATGTGGGAAGGCTGGGACACTGATGCATTGTTGATGGAACTGTGAACAGATCCAACCATTCTGGAGAGCAATTTGGAACTATGCTCAAAAAGTTATCAAATTGTGCATACCCTTTGACCCAGAAGCATTTCTAATGGGCTTATATCCCAAAGAAATCATAAAGGAAGGAAAGGGCCCCACCTGTGCAAGAATTGTGGTAGCCCTTTTTATAATGGGTAGAAACTGGAAACTGAAGGGATGCCCATCAATTGGAGAGTTGCTGAACAAATTATGGTATATGAATGTCATGGAATATTATTGTTCTGTAAGAAACGACCAGCAGGACGATTTCAGAGCAGGCCTGGAGGGACTTGCATGAACTGATGCTGAGTGAAACGAGCAGAACCAGGAGATCATCATACACAGCTACAACAGTATTACATGATGATCTATTCTGATGGACATGGCTCTCTGCAACAAAGAATCGTCTCAAACCAGTTCTAATTGTTCACTGAAGAAAACCATATACACCCTGAGAGAGGGATATGAAATATGGACCACAACGTAACATTTTCATGATCTCTATTGACATTTGCTTGCATTGTGTTGCCTTTCTCTGATTTTCTTTTTTTCTTGTAGATAGGATTTTTCTTGCATAACTTGTCAAGCACTTCAACATTATTAACATGTAGTGGACTTCCTGCCATCTAGGGGAGGGGAGGGGACTGGGGGTAAAATTTGTAATGGAAAGCTTTGTAAAGATCAATGCTGGAGAACTACCCATACATATGCTATACAAATAAAAAGCTTTAATAAAAAAATAAATAATAAAAAAAAATTATTATTCTGTGAGAAACGACAAGCAAGATGATTTCAGAGAGGCCTGGAGAGACTTGCATGAACTGATGCTGAGCGAAATGAGCAGAACCAGGAGATCAATGTACATGGCGACAACAATACTATATAATGATCAATTCTGATGGACATGGCTCTCTTCAACAATGAAATGTTTCAAACCAGTTCCAATTGTTCAATGAAGAAAGCCATATACATCCAGAGAGAGGGATGTGAAACGTGGACCACAACATAACATTTTCATGCTCTCTATCGATGTTTGCTTGCATTGTTTCCTTTCTATGATTTTTCTTTCTTGTAGATATGATTTTTCTTGCACAAAAATGATAAGTGCGGAAATATGTATACATATATTTGATCTGTCAAGTATTTTAACATAATTAACATATAGTGGATATCCTGCCATCTAGGGGAGGGGTAGGAAGTAGGGGGGAACAATTTGTAACAGAAAGCTTCGTAAGGGTTAATGTTGAAGAATTACCCATACATATGTTTTGCAAATAAAAAGTTTTAATAAAAAAAATAAATTAATTAAAAATTAAAAATAGCATCTATCTTCCAATGTTGTTGTGATGATCAAATAAGATAATAATTGTAAAATATAGTTTGGCATATAGTAAGTGCTATAAATTGGCTCTTATTATGTAACAAATTTTAACTTTACTTTTTAAAATTGACAAGCATTTTATTTTCTTACCTTCCTAACTCTACTCCCTCAGTAGGAAAGAAGGCAAGGGACTCATAATAAATATGCATAGTTATGTCAAACAAATTTGTGAATTCACAATGTCCAAAAATGAATATCCCATTTTGATCCTCCATCACCTACTTGTCAGGAAATGAGTAGTATGGCTTATCATCTGACTTCTACTTGGTCATTAAATGAATTTGAGTTCTTAAACTTTTCAGTTATTTTTCTTTACAAAAAGTGGGAAAGGAACTAGTAATGCCAACTCTCAAACTATTATATAAATTGCACTTCCCTCAGCAACAATATATACAAATCTTCCCAGGTTTCTCTGAAACCATCTGTTTCATAAATTTTTATGGCATAATCATATTCCATTGAACCCATAGTAAATTATTTTGATGATTAATATAATTTGAGAGTTGGCATTGCTAGTTCCTTTCCCACTTTTTGTCACCATTTTTTTTTTTTTTGAGATTCTCGATCTTTCTTTCCTTTTGATGAATTTTGCTTTCATTTTTTCTAGCTCTAAACTAATACTTTGGTCATTTAACAGACTTTTCCTCCATTGTGACAAGATTTCAACTATTTATTTGGCATGACGTATTTTGTAGAGAAGTATATTTTCAAGCATTCAGAAAGTACATAAATATCTCAAAATATGATGTGGTGTGATAAGGAGGTTGTTGTTTGTCCTTGTTCTCAGAGGACTGATGAGCAGAAATGAATCAGGACTGAGAATATCTGGATCCTGGAAGAATTACTGATCGACCTCTGTAGGTTGTTTCTTCTCTCTGAAACTTCATTTACAGCTATCAAAATGATCACTTCTAGATCTACCATTCTGATTCTGAAGCTTTCTTTAAACATCCAACCAATTTGCAAAGTTGGCATGAAATTATTAATTTTATTCCCTTTGATTTTTTAAATTAATAAAAGAGCAACTAATTTATTTATACCAAAAGTAACGAGTCATGTTGAAGGATGATGTGAGATCCTTCAAAACACTAGCAACATGTTTCATTTTTGTTTTTGTATTTTCAGTACCTAGCACAGGACCTTCTGTGTAAAAAGGCACTTACATGCTTGTTGAAATGCTGAAAGCTTGCTAAGTCAAGGTGATTTGACCAGTGTATAAAAGGCAGGTTTTTTTTTTGTTTTGTTTTTGTTTTTTGCAAAAGCTATGTAAAGAAATATTAGAAATGTTACATTAACTTCTATAGTCTGAGTCTGCTTCTGTTCAAAACCATGGCTAACAAATCTTTAGTTGATGTTTAGTACATCTAAAAGAGTATACGTTAGTTTAAAGTAAAAGCATGTAAATGAAAAGTATAATAGTGGTACATTGGCGAAATATTTAATAACAGTCTCTCAAAGCAAGGAAACTAAACAACTAATCTTAAAGAATAAGTGGGTTAAAAACCAAATAATAGAAACAATTTCATTTTTAAAAAAGACAACAATGAGTTAACATATCAAAACCTATGGGATTTAACAAAAGTAATCAAAGGAAAATTTATAAAATAGAGAAAGAGCAGACCAATGAATTGAGTAATCAATTTTAAAAAACTAGGAAAGGAACAAATTAAAAATCTCCAACTATACACCAAATTGGAAATCCTAAAAATTGAAGATGAGATTAGAAAAACTGAGTATAAGAATATCATTGAATTAATAAATAAAAATAGGTAATAAATGAATAAAATAGTTTGTGAAAAAATAAATTGTTAATATCTTTTTAAAAGAGAAAACTAAACAAAGGGTATTAAAAATGAAAAGGGTGAATATATCATTAAGGAAGATGAAATCAAAGCAATTAAAATTAGGAATTATTTTGCCCAATTATATCCCAATAAATTTCACAATTTACATGGAATGGAAGAATATTTACAAAAATATAAACTGGTTAGGTTAACAGAAAAGGAAAAATCATATTTAAATGAACCTACTTTAGAAAAAGAAATTGAACAGGCCATAAGCCTGTTCAAAATAAGGATTTTTCCTAAGGGAAAAAAAAATCATCAGGACCAGATAAATTTACAAGTGAATTACAAGTGACATTTAAAGATCAACTGATTCCAATGTTAAATAAATTAAAATAATAGACAAAAAAGAAATCCTATCAAACTCCTTTTATGAAACAAATATGATACTGATACCTAAACCAGGGAAAGCAAAGACAGAGAAAGAAAATTATAGATCAGTTTTATTAATGAATGTGGAAACAAAAATCCTAAACAAAATTCTAATCAGGAGACAACAGAAATACATTACAAAGATTATACATTGTGACCAAGCAGGAGTTATACCATGAATATGAAGATGGTTTAACATAAGGAAAACTATTAACAATGATAAAAAGTTTTATTCATATATATATATATACATATATATATGCATACATATACATATTATATACATGTTTATTTCATACCATTTTATCAATAGATGCAGAAAAAGCTTTAGATAAAAATACAAGACTCATTCCTATTAGAACACTTGAAAGAATAGTTATAAATAGATTTTTTCCTTATACTAATGAGAAACATCTATCTAAAACCATAAACAAGTATTATTTGTAATGGGGATAAGCTAGAAGCCTTCTCAATAAGATCAAGAATGAAACAAGAATGCCCATTATCATCAATACTATTCAATACTGTATTAGAAATGATAGCAATAAGAGAAGAAAGAGAAACTGAAGGAACCAGAATGGGCAGTGAGGAATTAAAACGATCTTGTTTTACAGATGATATGTTTATATATTTGGAAAATTCTAGAGATTCAAATAAAAAGTTGGTTGAAACAATAATTTTAGAAAAGTAGCAAGATATAAAGTAAATCCATATAAATAAGCAGCATTTCTATATATCACCAACAAAGAGAAGATATTGCAAGAATTCTTGCAAGAACAGCAACAAGACTATATGATGATCAATTCTGATGGACATGGTTCTCTTCAACAATGATGTGATTCAAACCAATTCCTATTGTTCAGCGATGAAGATAGTCATATACATCCAGAGAGAGGCCTGAGGGAACTGAGTATGGACCACAACATAGCATTTTAACGCTTTCTGTGAATATTTCCCTGCATTTTGTTTTCCTTCTTAGGTTGTTTTTTTTCTTCTCTCTTTCTAGATCTGATGTTTCTTGTGCAGTAAGATAACTGTATAGATATGTATACATATATTGGATTTGTCATATAATTTATCATATTTAGCATGTATTAGATTACCTGTCATCTAGGGGTGGGGGGTGGGGGGAAGGAGGAGAAAAGCTTGGAACAAAAAAAAACGTTTTTTGCAAAGGTCAATGTAGAAAAATCACCCATATGTTTTGTAAATAAAAAGCTTCAATTAAACAAACAAAAAAAAGAATTCTTGCAAGAGATGATACCCTATTTAAAATAATTATATTTATAGTATAAAATATCTGAGATTATATCTGCCAAAACAAATTCAATAACTACATGAACAGAATTATAAAACACTTTCTACAACTAAAATCAGATTTAAATCATTGGAGAAACATTAATTATTCATGGGTAGGCAAAACCAATATAATAAAAATGACAATTTTTATGTAAGCTAATCTATTTATTCAATGCCATCCCAAATAAAATTTAAAAAAAATTTAGAGTTAGAAAAAATAATAATAACAAAATTCATTTGGGCGCACAAAAGGTCAAGAATATCAGAGGAACTAATTAAAAAATGTAAGGAAGGAGGTTTAACTGTACCAGATCTTAACCCATACTAAAGCATTATGAAAATTATTTATTACTAGCTAAAAAATAGAAAAGTAAACCAGTGGAGCAGAGCAAACTTGCAACACACAATAACAAATAATTATAGTAACTTTGTATTTGACAAATGTAAAAATTTAAGCTTTGGAGATAAAAATTATTTGGTAAAAACTGTTGGGAAGCTGGAAAGTTGTCTGACTGGGTGCCTGAAGATAGAGCATCTCCTGAGCTTAGGAGCTTTGGGCAAGCTTAGGAACTTGATTGAGATGTCAATCAAGTGTCTGCAATAAATTTGGCATCAATATGGGGAGCCTAAAGGAAAGGAAGGTAGGGGAATATCACTAGATTGCTTTAGGAGGAGGAAACTGACCCAGGTCAGCAATGGAATCAGCCTATGAATTCCTGTACTTCCAGCCTGGATGAAACAAAGA
This sequence comes from Myrmecobius fasciatus, assembly GCA_023553655.1. NCBI lineage: Eukaryota > Metazoa > Chordata > Mammalia > Dasyuromorphia > Myrmecobiidae > Myrmecobius > Myrmecobius fasciatus. The sequence continues at coordinate 155,773 of JAJPUD010002645.1, forward strand.
GAGCCTATCTTTAAAAAAAGAAAAAAAAAAAAAAAGTCAGACTTATACTCTAGCAGTGTTAATTTGGCATCCGTGTATAGGATGGATTGAAAAAAGGAAATGCAGAAGGCAGAACCATTAATTAGGAGGCTATTGTAATAGTTCAGTGAAGAGATGATAAAGACCTTAACTAACTTTAAGAATTGCTGGCAATTCAATAGTACTTCAAAGTTTGCAAAATAGTTTACATTTGTTTTGTGGACCTTCATGACTAGAAAACTAGAACTGCCTTGAGAGAAACATGGAATTTAGGAATTTAGATGTGGTTTAAATTTTTTTTTAAGTTACATATTAGATACACTAAGTTTGAAATATCTGTGATATTGTGGTGAAAGCAGTATCTACTACATGTAGGCTGGGCTAGTTTTCCCCCCAAGAGACAATTCTGAAGACTTAACTGGTCCAGACTACTAGTACTCCAAATATAAAAGACCAGCAACCAGAATCAGGATCTCCTCAGTCATGACAAAGCTGCTGACCAGGCTTGTCATAGTGGCAAATATGGAGGCCAAAGAATTGTACTCTTCTGAATTAGTCTGTATCCTTGCTGAATACCTTTATATGCAACTATGTACTCTTTTGTTGTGACAATTGTTGAATGCTAGTTGGTTTACAAGTGTTTCATACTGGCTTGAGTTAGGCCTGGCCCAAAAAATATCCAAGTAGAGATGGGTAGTAGAGATCAACGCTCAGGGATGTAGGGCCAGAATTCAGGAAAGAAATGAGAACTGAATATGCAGGTATGGGATTTATTTACATCACTCAATCAACAAACATTTACAGAAATGGTTAAACTCCTGGGAACTGGTGAGATTACCAAGGAAAAGAGTAAGAAGAGGCAAGATAAATTGTGCATACACTTTGATCTAGTAATACAACTATTAGGTCTATATCCCAAAGAAATTGCAAAAAGGGGGTAAAGGGCCCACATGCACATAAATATTTGTAGCAACTCTTTTCTGTGGTGACAAGGAAGTGGAAATTGAGAGGATGTCCATCAACTAGGAAATGGCTGAATAATATCCATAGTTGTAATGAAATATTACAAGCAGGGAAATGTCAAGCAGGATGATGATTCAGAAAAATATAGAAAGACTCAAAGGAATGAATACAAAATGAAGTGAGCAAAACCAGAACACAGTACACAGTAATAGCAACACAATTGTGATGATCAGCTATGATTGACTTAGCTCTTCTCAACAATACAATGATCCAAGACAATTCCAAATGCCTCACATGATGAAAATTACTCTTTGTTTTGCTTAATTAAGCACATTTATAAGGAGAATTTTCCTATTCTTTTTTTCCCCTGAGGCAATTGGGGTTAAGTGACTTGCCCAGAGTCACACAGTTAGGAAATGTTAAATATCTGAGACCAGATTTGAACTCAGGTCCTTCTGACTTCAGGGTCCTATTCTCTTTTTTGAGAAGGGGAGGATTGGGAGAGACAAGAAAAGCTTGTTTAAAAAAATAAAATTTAACTTAAAAAAAAAAAATCTGAGCATATTTAAAGTGACTCCACCGAAGTCTACAAAGGTACAAAGAAGAAAAAGGTAGGGCAGCTGGGTGGTACAGTGGATAGCTCACCAGCCCTAAAGTCAGGAGGACCTGAGTTCAAATTTAACCTCAGACACGTAACACTTCCTGGCTGTGTGACCCTGGGCAAGTCACTTAACCCCAATTGCCTCAGCAAAAAACAAAATCAAACAAAAAAAGAGAGAGAGAGAGAGAGAGAGTGTGAGAGAGATCCGGAAGTCAGGACTCAGGACCAGAGCTCTCCCTAGCACACCAAGCTGACTTTTCACTCTGAGGGCGGGTTGAAAGACTAGGCTGGGATCTCGAGGTGGGGGTGTTAGGTTGGGGGGAGGAGGGAAGAGAGAGGAGAGAGGCGAAGAGGCGGCCCGACTTGGGCACTCCCTCAGGTACAGGTGCTGAGGCAGGGAAGTGGAGGGGAAGCAGCTGATCCCGCCTGAGGGCATTTGGATTCCAAGGGGCCGGTATTACTCGCAACCTCAGAGACAAGTGGACAAATAAGACAGAAGACTGGGAGAAGAGGGGAGGAGTGATGGGGATGGGTGACCGTGGGCAGCCCGATATGACTATGCCGAGGGAGCTCGTGTTTCGGATGCGGAACTTAAGTCAAGCTCACTGTCACACCGTGACTGTCTCAACTTGACTTGTCCACTCGGGCACGGTGCTGGATTCTCATCGATTTGTCACCGGGGAAGTACTTTTCTTCAGTCTGCAATTCCAAAGAGAAGATTGTCATTTAAGAACTATATGTCGTTTCCTTTCCCGGGGCCTGTTTCTTCATTTATAAAAGGGGGACTAATTATCCTGCTTAGATTGCGGAGAGATTTTGTATCAAGCCCTAAAGTATAAAACGTGATTTAAATTGTGGGATATAATCCAATCAAAAAGTACTAGGTTACAGACTAAAGAAGGTACTTTGTGCGTTTTCTTCTGTCTCTACCCTTCGAAAGAACAAGTCCCAAAGCGCCGCTACCCAACGTTTGACCTATTACCGGAAGTGTTGTCATCTCGAGGCGTCTAACGTGAGCATGAGACGGAAGAAGGCAGAGGAGGCCGCCCCCGTATATAAGAATCCTTCCCACAATTCTCTCTTCCTCTTCGCCATCTTTCTGCTGCTTGCAGTCATGAAGTAAGTAAAGATGCTAGCTTTCCAATCCGCGTCCATCCTCGTCCGGGAGGCTGCCGCGTTCGCCGGCATGGCACTTTCTCGTTTGGGACGCCCTCCGTGACTGATTTCCTTGGTTCTCTTTTCAGGGTCGAGCTGTGCAGTTTCAGCGGGTACAAGATCTACCCGGGACATGGGAGGCGCTATGCCCGCACTGACGGGAAGGTGAGACGCACTCGCGCTTCACCCGGGTCCGGGACGTGAGGGTGCCGGAGCAGGCCCGAGGCAGCCCACAAGCTCCTGCTGCGACCCTGGAGGGAGGGTACCACTATTTCTTATCTGCCCCTAATGACTGCAGTCGGGCTCACTTTTTATTCTTTTTTTAGTTTTTTCACTAATACTTTCACACCATCCCAATTTGGAAGTAAAGCAAAGTTCTATGTAAATCAGAGTTTAGTTTTCATTACAGATTTCTACTTTATGATCCCCCCAAAATGACTTCATCATTTTGAACCCATCATCACTGTAAGAGCTAGGTAGTGTAGTCCTTTAGTCGGGAGTCAAACTGATCCAAAATCTTGCTCTTTGCAAATTCCCCCCCCCCCTTCCGTTTACAGTGTTATTCTCTCATGTTCTGATTTTGTTGACTTCACTCTGCATTACTTCATACAGGTTTCCCTGAACTCCATCCCATTTATTCCATAGTCCACAACATAAACCATATTTTAATTCTGGTAGTTATAAGAATGGCTTCTGGCTGCCTACAAGTTGGAATTATCACTCCCATTGTCATTTGCGTAATGGGATAACAATTCTTTGCATTGTGTAATAGCTAATGCTTTGAAATTTCTTGTGACCAGATAATCTGTTAAATTTTTCTTACCATAGGTTTTTCAGTTTTTGAATGCAAAATGCGAGTCTGCATTCCTTTCAAAGAGGAACCCTCGGCAGATCAATTGGACTGTCCTGTATAGAAGAAAGCACAAGAAGGGGCAGTCGGTTAGTAAAATATATTGAGTGTTTTGGTGGGTCTTAACTACAGATGATATGTATCATAAGTACAATTTAGTAATGGGTCATCCTTATAAACTACAATCTTCCTTTCATGGCAACTAGGAAAACACCTTGCCCCAAATTGGAATTTAAGGATTTCCGAAAAGTGCAAACTGATATTATCTGGAAATAGGACAGATCAATAAATTGTTGGAATTGTTTTTTTAATAGTAAACTTAAAAGACAATCTTAATTTGCCATTTAATTTTCATTTTTAATGGAATTATTTTAATAATTTGCAGGAATTTTTAGGTGATAACTAAATCTTTTTATGATTTTTTTTTGAAATAATTACATTTAATATTGATGTAATTGGAGGTTACTTATGTATTGATTTAATTCTGGAATACTCCAAAGGATGGTCTTCAGAATCATAGCAAGAGAAGACTCTTACAATAGGTGGTTAAATCCCATCTTTTGAGGTATAAAATTGAAAGAGTATGTACTTTGAAAGAAATAAGATACAAGGATGGGATAGAGTTAAAGAATCAAGTCTTTTAAAAGTTGTTCCATCGGAAATAAAAAGAACTTTAATAGTGTAATAACAGTTAACATTTACATTCAACTTTCTATATAGCTATGTAGATCAGCTAGTCTATTGTCCTTGTTTTACTGATGAACAGCTGAGGCCCAGAGGTGCTATGACTTATCCAAGGTTACAGTTGGCAGCCAAGGGAAAAAAGCTAGATATGATCCGGACCTTCTGATGCCATTGTGTTTAGTACATTTCTCTCTGATAGATTAGCCAATCCAAGAAGCATCTAGATGGCACAGTATATAGAAGCTGAATCCAGAGTTAAGAAGACCTGGATTCAATTTCAGCATCAGACCCTTCATAGCTGTATGATGCTGCAAGTCACAAATCAGTTTCCTCAACTGTAAAATAAGGATAATCACTCCTACCTCACAAGAGTTGTAAAAATCAAATGAGATATTTGTGATTACCACTGTGCTGGGTACATAATAAGCACTTAATTCCCCTTCCTCCCCATTGTCTAATCTTAAATATGGATCAGCATACAGGTAATAATCAGCAGGCATTTGTTAAGAGCCAGATATTTTGACCCTGGGCAAGTCACTTAACCCCAGTTGCCTAAGCAAAAAAAAAAAAATGAGCCAGACACTATACAAGGTCCTGGAGGGTAGATTAAAATATCTGTGCCCTGAAGCAATTTATCTTTAGATTTGAGAAAACATGTACAAGTAGTAAAAATATATACTAGGGCTTCTGATGTTGCGGTCAGGAAGGGATGTACATGCTAAACATAGAAGGTCATCATGTGTAAAGAATAAGGAGTAGGTCAGTTTGGCTGGATTTTAGGGTATTTTGGTGGAGTGTGAGAATATTTAGTGAGCAGAAGAGCAGCCACACTGGGCAGTATAATCTACTGAAAACTTTTAACAAGAGAATTGTATGGTCATAAGTGCTTTTAGGAGTATTACTTTGGCATTAAAGTGTAAGATGGATATAGATGCAAAGACCAATTAAACATTAGTGGGGCTTGAACTAGAGCTGCTGGCTTGTTGGAGATGGTGGAGTAAATACATTGGTAAGATGATGTGGAGGTAAGATTGGCAAGTCTTTTGGAGTTGCTTTATTTAGATGTAGTAAGGGGGTGGAAGAGGTCTAAGATTTTAAATTTACTCCTTTAGAAGTAGAATGTGTAGAAACATTGTCAATTGTCTTATATATTTCATTTTGGTTTTTTGGTGTTAGGTTTTAGAGGATCATATTTCCTGATGCTTTTTCACGTGAAAGGCAGGTACTAGATAAAATTGAAATTGGACACTTGGATTTTCTAACTTTAAAAAAGCAGTAAAAATAAATGAAGGGGCATTTGAAGTGGAATTCTTTTACTGAATATATGGGTTATTTTGGCTCCCTGTCCTTGGAATAATAAAATAGGCACATTTCCCACTAATTTGTTTCAAGTACAGTAGAAAGGTCACCACTGAATTTTGTCAGAAACTGGAATGAACTCTATCTTCTACTATACTACTATCCTCTTGCAGTGGATAACTTCTTGAAACTCCCCAGCTAATGAAATGCTGTTGATTTTCCTCAGGAAGAGATTCAAAAGAAAAGAACTCGCCGGGCAGTTAAATTCCAGAGAGCCATCACTGGGGCTTCTCTTGCTGATATAATGGCCAAGAGGAACCAGAAACCTGAAGTTCGAAAGGCCCAACGAGAACAAGCCATCAGGTGAGGAATCATTTATTACTTTATGGTGTTACCAATCAACTTTTTTTATATGTATATAGTGTCAAAGGATATTTAAAGGCCATTATGACCATTGTGTGGTCTGAATATTTGGTCTCTTAAATAGGATACAAGTCAGAAACATTATTTTCCTTTTAGCACAAACTGGTTATGGAGCATAGTGAATAACTTTTTTTTTTTTTTTTGCTTTTTGCTGAGGCAATTGGGGTTAAGTGACTTGCCCAGGGTCACACAGCTAGGGAATGTTAAGTGTCTGAGACCAGATTTGAACTCAGGTCCTCCTGACTTCAGGACTGGTGCTCTAACCACTGCACCACCTAGCTGCCCCCTGAATAACTATTTTTTTAAAAAATGTTTTGCTGCTCTGCTAATCTCAAGATTTGTGGTAAGTAGCCCTTACATTGAAGCTGAAACTGTAAAACTGGTAGTTGTGTTGCTCTAAGCTATGAATATTCTATTGAATTATAGATTTAGTGACAATCATTTGATTATGTACACTAACCCTTACTCCCTCAAGTGGGCTTTCTTCTGGGAAGTGTTTTCTGTTTTGCTACTAACACCTTATTCCATTTTTCCAATGGCAGTCAATTTTATGTTTTTACTTTAATTTTTACTAGGGCTGCCAAGGAAGCAAAAAAGGCCAAGCAAGCAACTAAGAAGACCGCTGCCTCTGCCGCTAAGGTACATACTGGGATTCCTGAAGTATATTTACTTTGAATACTAAATCACTGCAATATAGGGGAAAAGTAGTTCAGGCAGAACGTAGATGACCTTAGTGTAGTTGGGATCATTGTAGATGGAAGTGGTTTCAGTAACTAGAATTGGTCTCTTGTATAAACAAGATCATATCCAATTAGGTTGGTCAAAAATAAGCAGTTTCTTCTTCCCAGTTTAAGTTGTAGAGAAGATGCTTCTCTGAATTGGATAGACCTTTGGGCCTGGAGTCAGGAAGCTTTGAGTTAAGATCCAGTGTCAGGAATTTAGTAGTTATGTGATCTTTGGCAAGTCATTTAACCTGCTTGCCTGTTTCTTCCTTAGTAAAATTTAGATAATAGCACCTACTTCTCATGGTGATTGTAACAATCAAATGAGGTAATCAATTGTTTTAGCAGCAGGCCCAAGCACTATAAAATGTAAATTGTTAATATTACCAGTGAAATTAAAGGTCCAGTAACCTATCTTTATCAGTGTACACTGAAGCTAGCCTAGGTCTCGCTAAGAAGCACTGTAAAGAATCTTAAGCCAGGTATATCCTAATATTACATTCAGAACTGCTTCATCCAGGTAGATAGGGGTTTGAAGAGAAGGAAAGTGGGGGGAGGAGGGATTGTGTAGTTGGGAGGCAGGGTTGCTCAATTATATTTTTGTGCCTGCTTTGAGATTATAAATTATTGAATAATGTATAGGAAACTTGGAATCATGTCACATTAATTCATGTCTTTTCATAGGCTCCTACAAAGGCTGCACCTAAACAAAAAATTGTGAAGCCTGTGAAAGTTTCTGCGCCCCGGGTTGGTGGAAAACGTTGATTATCTACTAATTTTGATTAAATAAAATAAAATTTAAAGTTACTTTGACTTGAGTGCTTTGTTTTACCTCTTGTTAACTTTTAAGATTTGGCTTATTTCCAGTATTATCCAGTAAAGGGTATAGTGACATAAAAACCCTATAAAATTAAGATCATTTTGCTCTGACTTAAGCAGATTGCTAGATTTTTAGTTCACTTATGTTTGGCAATGAGATGATATGCCAGTGTTTAAATAGTTATTCTTTTTCCTTTTTTTATTTTAAATTTAAAAATTGCACATAAAATTGCAAATCTGCTAGGCACATTCCTTTTAAATATACAACAAAACTATCACATTTTCTCCTTCCTGCCCTAGAGATGGTTACCATTAGACACACATCAGAAAAAGGGTATGGTAAAATTATTCTGCACATTCTCAGAGTTATCACTTCTTTCTGGATGCAGGTAGTGACTATATGTCCTTTATAACTTTTAGATATTTGTCTTTTTTTTTTTTAATTTTCAGCATTCACCTTTGCAAAACATTTGTGTTCCAAATTTTTTCTTCCTCTCCACTCTTAGAAAGTAATGCAATATATATTAAATATGTGCAGTTGTTCTATCCGATATGTTTAAATACATGGCAAATCCAATATCTGTATACATATACAATTACCTTGCTGTACAAGAAAAATCAGATCAAAAAGGGAAAAAACGAAAGTAAACAAGTGAAAATCTTATCCACACAGTTTCCACAGTCCTTTGGGTGCAGATGGCTTTCTTCATCACAAGACCATTGGAATTGGCCTCAATTATCTCATTGTTGAAAAGAGCCAAGTCAATCTGAATTGATCATTGTATAATCTTATTGCCATGTACAATGATTGTAGTTCTGCTCATCTAAGTCTCTCCAGGCCTCTCTGATGTCATCTTGTTTCTTATAGGAGATAACAAAGATGACAATATGTGATCTATATTCAGTCCCCAGTCTTATTTCTGGTTGCATATGGCTCAGACCTTTCTGAAATCATCCTGCTGATCGTTTCTTAAAGAATCATAAGATTCATATACCATAACTTATTCAGCCATTGTCCAACTGATGGGCATCCACTCAGTTTCCAGTTTCTTGGCCCTACAAAAAGGGCTGCCACAAACTTTTGCATTTGGGTCCCTTTCCCTCCTTTAAAATCTCTGGGATATAAGCCCAGTAGAAACACTGCTTGGGGGGGAGGGGGAAGAGAACCAAATTGCTGGAACAAAGGGTATACACAGTTTGATAGCCCTTTGGGCATAGTTCCATTGTACAATTATTTGTGCCCCAGTTTTCCCACATCCCCTCCAAAATTTATCATTCTCTTTTCCTGTGATCTTAGCTAATCTGAGAGGTGTTTAAGTGGTACCTCAGGGTTGTCTTAATTTGCATGTCTGATCATTCTTAAACCAGTATTGCTGTGTATACTGCTTTCTTATTTTTGCTCATTTCATATAAATCTTGTTTTTCTAGGGTCACTTAGTGTATTTTTTAAGAACATTATATTTAATTTTCCTGACGGCATCAGTCCTTTTCTGTATTTACAGTAATACTTCATATAATCAAATTACTAAATGTAAAATAGGTAACAATTTGTGATTTTAGGATATTAATAGTATTTGTCTTAAGACTGAAATGAGTATTTCTTGTTTATGGTCATGTTAAAGAACCATCAAAAATTTATTTTGTAATTCCATAGTGAGGTTTTAGATTTTAAAGATCAACATAGGTATTAAGTACAGGAAAGGCAGATGTGAAAATCATCATTTGGTGATTAAATCTATAGGAGCTGATAAGATCATCCAGTACTGAGAGACACCATTAGAAGGTGTGATCTGAAGAAGATCCAGCAATGGAGACAAAGCTGTCCGGAGAGTAATTCCCTAAAACCTTGAGAGTATCAAAGAATCATCAGTGACAAAGGCTGCAGAGAAGTCAACGAGAATGAGGGTTGAGAAAAGGCCACTATTGGCAACTAAGATCTTTGCTTGGAGAGAAGTTTTCGTGAAATAAAAGCTGGAAATTGGACTGCAAGGCATTGAATGAGAAAAGTGCAGGCACCTATCATAGATGGCCTCTTCAAGTTTAGCTGCTAAGAGCAGAAGAGAAAAAGGATCATAGGGAGTAAGTTACTAGATGTTTAAAAATAATTAAGTGGGGATAATGGAAGGGACAGTGTTGAAGGAAATGGGATGGAATGGCATTGGTAAGGAGTAAGGTTACTTTGTGTGAGGTAAGTAGCAGAAGGCATTTGAGTGAAAGGAAATAAAAGGGAATTCACAAGCAAAAGTCTTTTTTTCCCCAACATAAAATTAGGCAAGGAACCCAGCTGAGAGTTAAGGAGATAGTCCTGGGAGATTTGAGGAAGAATGAAAAGATTTGGATGAATCAATGTAGAGAATTCGATAATGAGTTGTAAGAGGCATAGTTGGATCCCAAAGAAGCAGTAAAGGCCTAGTTGAGGTTGAGTAACATAAATCTGTAGTGGACTGCAACTGCTACTCCCATCAGCAGTGTGTAGCACATTTTTAGGTGCACTTTCCCCAATACCATACCCTGTTCTATAGCCCAGGTTCTTAAACTGGTTTGTGACCCTATATAGAATCTTGTAACTGAACGGGGAGGGGTCGAGAATTTTGATTTATCCGTAGATGTTTGATTTTTGTGCCTACTGTATACCTGAGGTCATAAAATAATTCTTGGATAAAATGGGGTTGAGAATGAAAAAAGTTCAAGAAGCCCTGCTCCAGACCACCTAGGGCTCCTGCTCTCCTGATCTGGTAACTCTTAGCATCATTTCAGGAATGTTCCAGCCACTTTCCTTCACTTGACTCCTTTCTATGCCTACCTAATCTAGATTCACATAGCTTTTATTTTCCTACTATTTTGGGGACTAAGATCAAATAAACTATTTTTTCCTGAATACTGAGTCAATTTACTCTCTTTGGCCCCACCCCTCATCTCTTTTAACCTTTAAGTACCAAATTCCCCCTCCAGGGCCACTCTTTAGCCAGTAGGTATTCTTCCCCCATTAGAATGCAAACTTCTTTTAACAATTGTGTCCCACAGTGACTCCATTTGGGGTTTTCTTGGCAAAGTTACTGGAGTGGTTTGCCATACATATCCTTTTATAGTTCATTGTACAATAGAGGAAAACTGAGGCAAACAGGGTTAAATGATCTATCCATAGAGAGTAAGGGTCTGAGGTCAAAATTGAATTCAGGTCTTCTAGTCTCTAAGGGCAATTTTCTATCCATTGTTTTTTAATTTGGCTTTTTAAATTGCATCTCAGCTTTTAATACTTTAGAAAGTTTACATTAAGTATCTTTCAGAAGTAAGAGGGAGTCAGAAGAAGTGAGATTAAATTGTAATGGGAGAAGGTGGGGTTGATTTGCTTACCATTCTTTCCTAGGACAAAAGAAAGGATAGAATTTTGTTGCTCTAATATTAGATTAGGTAAAAGCTGATACAAGACTGGTAATCATGTGAATCAAAAATCCTTTTTTTTTTTATTACAACTTTTTATTTTCAAAACATGCATGGATAATTTTTCAACATTGATTCTTTACAAAACCTTGTGTTCCAAATTTTTCCCTCCCGCCTCCCCCCCAATGACAAGTAATCCAATATATGTTAAACATATTAAAAAAAATGTTAAATCCAATATATGAATACATATTTATACAATTATCATGTGGCACAAGAAAAATCAGATCAAAAAGGGAAAAAAAAAAAGAAAACAAAATGCAAGCAAACAAAAAGAGTGAAAATGCTATGTTGTGATTCACTCAGTTCCCACAACCCTCTCTCTGGGTTGGCTCTAAAGAGATGGCTCTCTTCATCACAAGATCATTGGAACTGGCCTCAATCATCTCATTGTTGAAGTCATATCCATCAGAAGTGATCTTTGCCCTGCACAATGATCTCCTGGTTCTGCTCATTTCCAAGTGTTTTTTTTTTAAGATCATATTTATATAATGCCAATCTCATTTAATAGGTGAACAGCTCAGGGTAATGAATAATGAGCTAGTCTAAGGAGGACCTGGTTTCAGTTAATGGGTTCAAGACCCATCACTGATACAGAGTGGCTTTGTATACTTGGGGGAAAAAATCATCTAACCTGTCAGTGCTCAGTCAACTTTCTAAGACATAAATTACAGAACCATCCTTCCTTTGGTAGGGCCTATGAGAACAATCACATGAGCTTCTCTTTGTTGGGAACATTTCTCAGCAATAAAATTACAGGTTCAAATGCCAAACAACTAAGTGGATAGGGAGAGATTTTAATAAGGATTACTCTATGGGCGAATGTGTCTTAGTACTTTGTGGCGGAATTCTTAATCTTTTTGTGTTGCCTCTAGAAATCTAGTGAATCCCTTCTCAGAAGGTTTTTAAATGCATAAAATAAAACAAATAGAATTAATAAGGAAACCAATTATACACAAGATACCTACTATGAATACAGATAGGGACCTGACTTAAGAAGCTCTATTCAAATGCTAGTAGCAGGTTAAAGGACCGACTAATAAATCTAAACTAAATGATATGACTGAAAGCAAAGGGATTTTTAATCTGGGGGTCCAAAGTCTCTTTCTAAAAAAAAGTATATATATATATGTTAGCCTTGTCTCCTTTCCCCATTAAGAGCCATCTTTTTGAGATGTCTCTTCTAGGCCACACATTAGCCTTCCCTCATTAGAATTTCCTTATATCTGATTTTTTTTTAAAGCTTTTTTGTTGTTGTTAACAACAACTTTTAAAAAAGAAAAAGGGGGTGGAGACAAAATAATCAGAAAAAACAATCAGTACATCGAAAAAATATCTGACAATGTTCCTGGATAAGGCCCCATCTTCATTCTGTGATGGGTGGGGGAAAAGAGATGGGATAAAAGCGAATGTACTTAGCTATTTTTACCTCCCGGTTCCTTAAAAACTGGGCGTTTCTAGTTGCTGCCGGCACAACAGCCTTCACCCATTGCAAAAAAGAGGAAAATCAAAAGTGCCAGGACTTAAGATGGCCAATCAAGACCGCTACCGGTCCTAGCCTGCCCACTTCCAACATGACAACCATGCGCCTTGAAGTCTATTCGTGCCTCTAGAGGTAGACTACGCACTACCCAAGGCGAACGCCGTCCTCTTGATCGACGTCACTTCCGGTGGTGCAGCAGCCATTTTGTCAGCCACAAGCGGATCCCGCGCGCTGGGGAAGTGCAGTTCCCCCTGGTTACAAACCCTCCGGTCACCGCCCCCTACCCCCTTCACACCCTCCCGCGGGCGCCGTCGGAGGGGAGGCCGGGACAGGAAGAATAGCTTTCCCCAGGGCCGGTGTGCTCTCCAGTTGTCACAGGCCAGGACTTGAGGCAGAGCGGCCAGGTGACCTAGTCGTCCGGGATGTCGAGCGAGGAGAGCTACCGGGCCATCCTGCGCTACCTGACGAATGAGCGAGAGCCGTACGCACCGGGCACCGAGGGCAACGCCAAGCGCAAGATCCGCAAGGCGGCCGCCTGCTACGTAGTGCGCGGTGGGACCCTCTACTACCAGCGAAGGCAGCGCCATCGCCAGCGCTTCGCCGAGCTCGAAGTAGTGCTGCAACCTGAGAGGCGTCGGGGGCTCATCGAGGCGGCACACCTGGGGCCCGACGGCACCCACCACACCCGGCACCAGACGTGGCACGACCTGTCCAAAAACTACTGGTGGCGAGGTGAGGACTGGAGAAGGGGAAGGGAAACAGGGACGGGAAAAGATTCCTCTTCCACGCCGGCGTCCCTGAGTTCCCGAGGCCGCTGCGGCCTGACAGAACCGGCCGGCGGGTGGGGGACTCGAAGCGGGCGGGCACATCCCACAGGAAGGAAGGAGGAGGGCGGGCTCTGGCCCGGGGTGGGGCCAAGGGGCTTCCTCGGGAGGCCGGGCCGGAGGGGCGGTGCCAGTAGCGGCCGTGACCTTCCCTCGCCCCGCCCCGCCCCGCCCCGCCCCCTCCGGGATAGGAGGGAGGGAGGGGAGAAAGGGGAGGAGAAGCCGAGGCCGAAGTAGAGTGGACGGAGCAGGCGCACACCAGGCCCGGCGTACCACTGCCGCACTCACCTCTCCCTCCTCCTCCCCCAAAGACGGGAGTTCTGGGGTCACAGCTTTCAATCTTATCCTTAGGGTGGTTGTGGTTGACAAAATCGAGAAAGTGGCGGCTAGAATGCTGAATTTGGAGTTAGGGTACCCCGAGTTCAAATCCTGTCCCAGAACAACAATAATGCAGGCTAATAAACATTTATATAGTGCCTACCGTGTACCAAGCACTGCGCAAAATACTGCAAATAACTCTTTTGATATTCACGACAATCCGGGAAGGTGGGTGCTATTTTTTACCCTTTTACACCTGAGTCGAAGAGAACTATGCTTTGCGCAAAGTCAGATTCAGTGTTGGAGATAGTATTGAAAGTGAGGTCTCGACTCCAAGTTCAAAGCTCCTTTATCCATTGTGCTACCTAGTTGCCTTTCCTTCTAGAGTTTTTGTTAGAAGCTTTTAAAATGTATCTTGTTGGTCCCACAAACATTTAAACAAATTATCTATCCTTTTTACAGAGATCTTATGTAATAAAGAATTGCTTCAGTACTTTCTTATATTTTATGTATTTTTAGCACAGAGAGCTTTTTGGGTTGTTTCTGGTTTTTATCTTTTAGAAAGAGAGTAAGGGAGAGCTGACCAGTTCTTTGCTTTAGAACTGATCTTTCTTCCTAAATCTTACAAATGTGCTGAACAATTAGTTGTTCAGTAAGTATTAGCATACTCCTTTAATGTTTGTGGTATTAACAATTTATTAACAACAAAGAACCAACTGAGGGCTTCAAACCAAAGATCGATTTTTCCTTTGATTCCTGGGTAAGCCTAGCTCTGATTGCTAGGTGCTGTTTTTTTACGTTTTTAATGGTATAACTAGTGTAAACTACAAATTGCATTTATAGTTTTTGAGTTTTTTTTCTCATTCTGCCTTTTCCAGAAAATAAATATCCCAGATTTGATTTTCAAAAGAAACAGAACTGGGGAGAGTGGAGGAGAATAATTTTTTTTCATACAGAAACTACTAAGTAGCATGATGGAGACTGCTAGACTTGTAGTTAGGAAGGCCTGAATTCAAATTCAGGAATAAACCTAACCTTGTGAACCTGGGCAAGTCACTTATCTTTTATTTGCCTCACTTTTCTCAACTATAAAATAGAGGATAAAATATTTTCTACCTGGAAGGGTTGCTCCAAGATTCAAATAAGATAATATTTTTTTGTTTTTTAAAGTGTCTAGTACAGTTCTGGCACAGAATGAGGACTTTATAAATTGCAGCTACTATTAATGGTATGAATTGAGAAGCCATTTTGTATAATGTAATGGGGTATTCAACAAGCATTCATTAATTACCTATTATCTATGTGGTAAGTAATGTTGCTGTGAGAGTACCTACTAAAGTAGCATAACATGACATATCAATAATTTACATGTAAATAACATTTTGTTTTTAGAGTGAAAGTTAGAGAACTCAACTTGACAAGCATTTATTAAGCATAGTCTATGTGCTATGCTCTATGTTAAGCTCTAGGAATAACAAGACTTTTTTTTTTTTAAGTACCAACTCTTATGGAACATGGATGGAGATTTACTAATTATGATGTAGAATTTTTTTTAACTTAAATTTAGTGTTAATTCTTAGTCATAAGTAGAAAAGGTTGTTTTAGTGATTAAAAGTTTGTATTTTATCATCCTATTTATAAATTAGCATGAATTCTAATAGCACTGATTTACCCGTTTTCAGACTTCCTGTGTTTGCATGTAGGCAGTTATTTTAGAAATATATATATATATATTAAATACTTTAGAGAAATACCCTTGATAATACATGAATGAAAAAATTTTTAAATAAAACAGTAACCTTTTGCTTGCTCTCAGGGTTAAAAGTGATCTTTCAAAAGAATAGGTCTGACCCTGCCACTCTCTCACCCCTACTTCCCATTCAGTAAATTCTACTGGTTCCTATCACCTGTAGGGTCAAATATAAAATCTTTCAAAGTCCTTTATAGCCTTCTTCCCTACCTCCTACCTTTCTAATCTTCTTAGACTTCATACCCCTCCCCTAGTTGTACCATGTCTCAATTCCAAGCATTTTCTCTCTTATCTCCACCTCTTGGCTTTTCTGTCTTCTTTCAAATCCCAGCTAAAAAGGAGATTTTTCTGATCTCCTTTAATTCTAAGATCTCCCTTTGTTGATTATCTCTAATCTAGAGTATGTGTGTGTATATGTGTAAGAGAGAGAGAATATAATTTTTGCATTATTGTCTTCCCCTTTAGATTGTGAACTTGAGAGCAGAGACTGTCTTGTACCTTTCTTTATATCCCCAGAGCTTATCACAGGACTAGGCACATAGGAGGTACTTCAGAGGTACTTAATGACTAGTTAATTTACAGAGTAACTTAATACAGAATAATTTAAAGGTTTAGTATCCCGTGTTGCCTTTTTTTTCCCAGTCATGTCTGGCTGTAAATTGTTATGAACTCTAGAGAGGACAATGACAAGTTAGGCAAGCATTAATATAAGTCTTCATCTGCATTGTCAGAGGGACTGTCGAAAACAGTGACCCTTCTGACTTATATGAGTATAAACTTCAAATTTTCACAATTAAGACATCACTGGTAACTTTGAAGAGAACAGTTTTATTGTAGTGAAGTAAGGGAAGCCAAATTGCAAAAGGGTGAAAAGTGAGTGAAAAGAGAAGTGGAGGTAACTAATATAGATAACTTTTACTAGGATTTGACTAAGAAAGGGATGGAAAATATCCTCTTACCTACAAGGATAGGATAGGATCTAGTAAAGGTTTTTTGAGGTTGGGAGAAATTTAGGTATATTTGAAGGTAGTAGGAGATACAACCACTAGACAGATTGATAATGGGGGGAAAGGAATAATTGAGGGGGCAGCCTGCAGAAGTAGGAAGGGATTGGGATTAAAGGCCAGTGAGAAGAGTTTGACTGTGACAAAGAGGGGAAGAGCTCATGCATCACATGGTGTGATGTCTAGTTTTGAGATGAAGAGAAGGGGTAGGTCATGTGAATGGTCTTCAATTTTCTCAGTAATTTAAAATATAAGATTCTTAGCTAAATGAACAAAAATAACTTAAGTAGAAATTAATTTTAAAGTCCAGGTCAGAGTGATAAGAATAATTGTCACCTGAGGTGAAGTCCTTTTCATTTCAAAAAGTAGATTTGTTTTATTAAGTCATTCAAATGGGTTAACATGTTATTATATCATGTTCCTGAAGTTCCTGAAGACAGGGACTGTTTCACTTTTGCCTTTTTGTTCCTAGAATTTAACGTAGTGCTTGAAACTTAGAACTTAATAAATACTTGTTGATTGATTAATCTCAGAACTTCTTGAAAATCTTCAGCAAATGGAGGTAGACAGAATTGTTGAAACAGTAATCAAGAAAGAAATCTATCCACTGATTTTTATGGTACCTGATACCAATTAGATTTGAGGCATTCCTCTTTATCTCCTTACTCATCAGCAAAGACACCTGACAGGTATGACTCTACATTTCCATAGCAATGCTGCATGCCTTATAATTCCTGCTTTCTGGGGGATCATTAGAAATGGGGAGTTCTGGAATGAATTAGGCTACAATAATCAGGTGTTCACACTAAATCTGATCCCAATATAGAGAGGGAGCTAAGGAGAGATAAATTATCCTAGATCAGAAATGATGTGAGTCAAAACTTCAGTGCCTCTCAGTAGTATGATCAAGCCATGAGTGGCCACTGCACTTCAGCCTGGGCAAGATAGGGACACTCTGTCACTAAATTAAGTTAAATTTTCACAGCTGTTATGTGGGTAATCTAGTAAGAAAGCCAATTAATTGGTGGTGTTCAAGCTGGTAATAGTTCAGTCTACTGTATACTTCCTGTGTAACGGCTGAAGAGATAGCATACTGTGGTAGAGATGTGGGAAAATGATCATTTAATGTTTTAGTTTGTCCTTATTTCCAAGGACAATATGCTTTTAAAATACATTTTCATATTTAAAATGTTCCCAATATTGACTACATATTTCTAACTTGCAGGTCCCCAGCATAGAAATGGTCCATACGGTTTTTGTTTAGTTTTTTTTTAAACAAAACAAAACAAATCTACCTTTCCATCTGCTTTTGTTGAAATTGTTTTTAGATTTACTGCCTTATTTGGAGTCCCTGGGGCAGTCCTCTGTTCCCAGGGGAGCTACTGTTTCCCTATCCTTTGGGTAGGGCTTCTTGAACAAGTTTTTTTGTTTTTTTAAATTAAAGCTTTTTATTTGCAAAACATATGTATGGGTAATTTTTCAACATTGACCCTTACAAAGCTTTCTGTAACAGATTTTCCCCCTTAGTCCCCACCCCTCCCCTAGATGGTAGGAAATCCACTACATGTTAATTATGTTAAATCGAATATATGTATACATATTTCCACCCTTATCATAGTTGTGCAAGAAAAATCGTATCTACAAGAAAAAAAAGATCAGAGAAAGGAAACATAATGCAAGCAAACATCAATAGAAAGCATGAAAATGTTATGTTGTAGTCCACATTTCATATCCCTCTCTCTGGGTGTATATGGCTTTCTTCACTGAACAATTAGAACTGGTTTGAAACATTTCATTGTTGAAGAGAGCCATGTCCATCAGAATTGATCATCATATAGTATTGTTATTGCCATGTATAATGATCTCCTGGTTCTACTCACTTCGCTCAGCATCAGTTCATGCAAGTCTCTCCAGGCCTCTTTGAAATCATCCTGCTGGTCGTTTCTTATGGAACAATAATATTCCATAACATTCATATACCATAATTTGTTCAGCCATTCTCCAATTGATTGAACAACAGTTTTGAGGAGTTGGGCTCTAGAGCTTTTGTTCCATATAATACCAGTGCCCTTGGCCTGGCTGATGGAATTTCAGACTCCCTATACTAGAGCAATCATGGAATAGAACCCTCATAGCTACTATTAGAAATATTGCTGGGGACCCTCTAGCCATACCACCAAAATTGGGCAGCAGTCCTTCTCAGGTATAGAGGGCATGTGTTGTTGGTATCCTCACTTAAAATTTAGGAATGTATTTTCCCATTGAAACAATTTGATAAATATATTAATCATTTAGTGACAGTTAGGATCATATTACTTTCTGTGGAAATTGCATCCTGACCTCCAGACAATTGATTTATGCACTCTGGTGTATAATCAACTTACTGATGAAAATAAATTGAATAATTTTGTAAAGAAAATTTTATTTTAAAAAATATATACATATCTATATGTTTATAAAAAATAATATAATGTATATTATATTTTCTTCAAACTCTTCCCCTTTCCAAATTACCATATTAAGGGTGATATCATCCCAGAAGTTACTGGAGTTCATAACTTAGATTTCCTTCACGACTCACTGTCATTCCCCACTTCCCCATGTACAAGCTTTGGCAAAAGCTTGTTCATTTTACCTTTATAACATTTCTCATGTGTGTCTCCTTTTCTTTTCTTACACTGCCATAATCTGGATGTAGGCTCTTTATCACTTTACACCTAGACTATTGAAGTAGCCTTCTGGTTGGTCTCCCTGCCTCAACTTTCTCCCCACTCTAGTCCACCTTCCACTCAGTTCTCAAAGACATATGGCCATGTAATTACCCCAGCCTACTCTCCTTAATAAATTTCAGTGGTTTCCCATTACCTCCAGTAATCAAATATAAAATCCTTTGTTTCATGTTCAAAGTCCTTCATAACATGCCTCCCTGTCCCCTACCTTTTTAGTCTTCTTAGACATTATACTTCCTGCATGTGAAGTGTGATCCAGGAATACTGGTCTTCTTGCTGGGCCATCTCCCTAATTTCAAGCATTTTCTCTTGTACTTCTACATGTTCAGGATTCTCTCCCCTTCTCAATCTCTTGAAATCACAGCTTCTGTCAAGTCTTAGGTAGAATCCCACCATCTGCATTGCCTTCCCAATCTCTCTTAATGCTAGTGCCTTCTCTCTGTTGATTATCTCCAATTATTCAATTATTGTTTGTACTTAGTTTTTTTTTCAATGTTGTATCCCTTAATAGATTGAGCTCCTTGAGAGCAGGGACTATTTTTTCTTTCTTTATATCCCAGCTCTTTGCATAGTAGGTACATAATGAATCCTTGTTGATATGCCTTGAATAGTGGAAGTCATAAGTTTGTTTTGATTTGATTTGGTTTGTTTTGTTTTTATTGCTTGTAATTTTAAGTGGGAGCAGATACAGATTTAACATTTACATTCTCATTTCCCTTTAGGTATTTTAAAGCAAGTAAAAGATTATATTAAAGAGTGTAGCAAATGCCAAGAGAAGCTGGATCGAGCTCGTCCAATATCAGATACTTCTGAAATGTTGGAAGAATTGGGATTAGAACTAGAATCTACTGAAGAGAGTAATGAAACAGATGATGACCAGAGCAATCCTGCATCTGTTCCAAGTGCAGTGTCCAAGACTGTGAAAAAGAAGCCAATATCCAAACATGAACTTGTCTTTGTAAGTGGCATTTTACCACTGCTTTAAAAATTCTAACTATAGTTAATAAAATAGTACATTTATTTGGTCTTAGTGAAACTTATTTTTCTAAAACCATTTAAGAAACTTTGGCTAATAACTTTAATATTAAATGAGTAACTAGCTTGAGAAATAGACATTGGCTTATTTAATATTACTAAGTAGTTTGCACATTAGATTAGTAAATTAAAGGTGTTCTGGTAATGTTTCTTCATCCTTCCTACATATTCCCATTGTTTCTTCTGTTAAGAATTTAGATAATAAATTAATTGCTTCTTGTGGCTTTTATGTATAGTGATGGGTGACAAAAAGAGGCAAAAAAAAGTGGGGACAACTTATGTCTTTTAAAGATATTGTTTAATATAAAGTAATGTGATAAACTAACGCAAAGGATGAGACAGTTTTTGCCAAAGCCGATATGTGTCATTTGACTCTACTTAACTGTTATAAACATTTTGCTTTTCTTTTTCTTTTTCATTTCTGGTGGGATGAGGGCACAGAGTGGGTGCTGGTATAGGCAGGAAGAAGTTGGAAAATGGAAAAATAAAAAAAATTTAAGATATTGAAATAGAACACTAACATATTAATTGATGACAGTTCATTCAAGAATGAATGCCTTACATTGAAAGTATAGACAGTATAATACAGCTTTTGGTCTTAAATTTCTTTTTGATAGGTTGACACTAAAGGTGTTGTAAAACAATCTTCGCCGAAACATTGTCGAGCAGTCTTAAAACAGCTGAATCAGCAGAGACTCAACAATCAGTTCTGTGATGTTACTTTATTGATTGAGGGAGAAGAGTATAGAGCTCATAAGTCTGTTTTGTCAGCCAACAGCGAGTATTTCCGAGACCTTTTTATAGAAAAGGGAGCTGTTTCCAGTCATGAAGCTGTGGTGGATTTGTCAGGTAAAATGTTTAAAACAATCTTTAGTTTTCCTTTGTGTATAAGCTCCTGGGAGAATTATGTGAAGCCAGACTGAGAGCATCTGTTGTTAGAAAAGAGGGGTCAGGGAGCAAACAGGGCTTTTAGATAATAAGTAATAAAGAATAACTATTCTTAATGTGTTGGATATGTCTGCAGTTATATTGTAGCACATCTAACTGAAAAAGTATCTGTGTATTTGGTTTTTGAAACCGCAGTTAATAAAATGTAGAGTAGTATTAATGATCATATTCAATAAATTTTCAGTCAGATATAATCCTGGTTTTGTGTCCATTGCCTTAAATGGATCATTTGAAAATTAGTTGTGCTTCAACTGAAGTTTAGTGTCCTTAGTTTTCCAAGTGAATATTGGGAAAATATACCATTTTAGATAGGGTCATATAAGCTACATATAAAATTATAGTACTTTGTAACTGACCACAAAAGGACTTGTGATAATGTGGCATTTTATAACATTGTATACTTACAAGTGTGCATTCTCATCTGATGAATTTCCCAGTCCCAATAATTGCTAGGATAGATGGTCCCAGTCTTTGAGAAGAGCAAAAAGAGACATGGAGTAGGACAAATGTTGATGCATATTTAATATTTGTATCATGGCATTCTTTTCCCCTGACTTTTTGTGACTGAAAGTGGGGTGGGGGTGGAGGAATCTTACACTAGGTAGACTAAACAGAAGTTGTCTTCAGAATACAGCATGATATAAACAACACTTTGGGATCATTTGGCTGCCTTTTATATAGATCTTTAGACAGAAAAAGAAACATTTAGGAGTATTTCCCTTTTCTATTTTTCTTAGAAAGCAAAATGAAAGACAAATGTACATGGGGAAATGTTTGGTATGAATACCCTGAAATACTATTGCTACCACAGTGAACCTGTGAAGCACATTCATGTAACAATCCAAGTGCAGCTTTTTATGATGAAAGCAGATATTTAATAAAATTAACATTTCTGAATGAAAAACAATTCTTATCACATAATTTATCTTCATAGGAGTAATTGGAAGTGCAGCAATATTGTCAGGTTCTGCTGATTGTTTTTTATTCTCTTAAAATTCTTTGTTACAAAGAATGGCTCTTTTCATAGGAGACGAGGAATATATTTGGGGAAAAAATGGTTTAAAAAGAAAAGATATAAATAAAATTGTTTTAAGAGTCTATAACTAGAACATGGATATTTATTTTGTATTCTGTCCCCTCAATATTCATAATCAGAGCAGAGACATGATTATATGGGACTAGAATAAATGGTTATGTTTACTTTTATTTTTTAATTGATGATGATGATGGGAGAGTGTTACACTGATATTTACACCAGTTTAATAGTATTAGATCTTGGGGACCTAGGTGGCGTAATGAATAGAACACCAGCCCTGATGTCAGGAGGACCTGAGTTCAAATCTGGTCTCAGACACGTTTAACACATCCTAGCTGTGTGACTCTGGGCAAGTCACTTAACCCTATTGCCTCAGGGGAAAAAAATAGTATTAGATCTTTGGTTTTTTGGTGATTTTTTTTTCTTTAATTCTTTTACAATCTACCACTTTCTCCTTTTGTTCTTTACAGGCTTTTGTAAGTCAAGTTTCCTTCCCTTGCTGGAGTTTGCTTATACTTCGGTGTTAAGTTTTGACTTTTGTAGCATGGCGGATGTTGCCATTTTGGCCCGCCACCTTTTCATGTCTGAAGTCTTAGAAATCTGTGAAAGTGTACATAAACTAATGGAGGAAAAGCAGATTACTGTATACAAAAAAGGTGAAGTACAAACAGTTGAATCTACTCAAAATCTACCAGAGCAGAATGAAGGTTCAGCACAAACTGTGGCCAATGTTGAAGAAGTTGTACCCCCAGAACTTGAAACCAGTGCATTTGCATCCCCTATAAATGGAGAATTTCCAGGTGATGGGCAGGAAGGTGGGAGTACACAGCAGCTTGAACCCCAGGTTTGTTCAAAATCTCCATCTGTTTTAGTACAGACAGAAAATGTAACCCATTCACATTCTGGAATAAAGTCTGAAACAGTGTCAAATAGCAACATGATAATTCTTGAAATAGAAACTTCACATACCAGCAAAGGTGGCAAAGTTTCCAATGCCCTTTCAACTCCTTCTGTGGTAGAAGAAAGGGATACTAATACTGCAGTGGACAAAGAAATGGAAAACAATGAGGACAGCAAATCAGTTGAAGATATCTGTGCTGAAGACATTGAAGAAGATCATAAGCAAAAATGTAGCCGACCAGCAGAAGTCCAAGGAAGCTCTATTGAACAACAGGAGAAGGCAACCCTCAGCCCTGATGACACTTATAAAAGCAGGCTCCGTCAGCGCTCTGTTAGTGAAGGTGGATATATACGATTACATAAAGGAATAGAGAAAAAGCTTCAGAATAGGAAAGCCAATCCTAAGTCTGCAGTTCAACAGGTATGATCAATGTGTATGCACGCTTCTCATTGTGACCTAATGTTGAAATTAATTTGTTCATAAAAATTATGCCTATGGAAAAGACATCACTGACTTTGGGGGAGAAACTGAGATATCCTAGTTGACATTCTAGGAGTTCCAAATAATATTAGAAAAATGGTAAAGAAACTTTAACACTCCTTCATTAAAATGTGTTTTCTACCCTGTAATTAGGTTGCTCTGAAACTGGTTCAAAGAGGGAAAAAAATGAAGCAGCCCAAAAGAGAGGCTAATGAGAACACAGAGGAAGAAACAACACACAGATGTAGTGAATGCGGAATGGATTTTCAGAGACGTTATGCACTTATCATGCACACGTTGAAACATGAAAGAACTAAAGATTACAAGTGCCCAGTAAGTGTTTGCTATTTGAAGACACCTGTATGTGATGGCTTGAATCTGAGGGGCTGATATTTTTTGTTATTCTGATAATGATGGTATCCTATTTTAGTTTAATTTTTCTTCCTTTGTGTACATTTTTTTAAAAGTATGTTTTTGTCTTTTTCTAGATTTATTTTGATTTTGTTTATCAAAAAGATAATTTATCAGTGTCAGAGACTGCATACAGAAAGGTCAAGGAGGATGTGGATTGTGAAAAGTATTTGGCAACTAATAGATCATTAGTGACTTTGGAGGGAGAGGTTTTGGTAAAACAGTGGGGTTGGAAACTGGATTGAAAGGGATGAAGAAGACAGAAGAAAAGTAATTGTAAAAGGCCTTTTCAAGAATTTTAGCACCAAAGGGTGGAAGAGACACAGGATTTTAATTAGCAAAAATGGAAGGATCAGATAAAGTTTTTTTGAAGACGGGAAAGCTATGGGCATGTTTATAAATCATAGGAGAGGAGCCCATAGACATGAAGAGATTAAAAACAAATGATGAAGTGGGGAGTATTAAGTACTTTTTTGATCCTCTGCTAGAATTTTAACTCAAGGAACTCTTTGTTTTATATTTAGGTATTTTCCACAGCTCTATGGCAAGCAGAGGCTCAGTAATAAATGTCCAGGGAAAATTTGATGGAATTTCCAATTATTTGGATTAAAATTAAGTGTATTTATAAATTACTGGATTTAATTTTTTTGTTTTTTAGTTGTGTAAAAAAGAATTTCAATATAGTGCTTCTTTACGAGCACATCTCATTCGACATACTCGAAAAAGTGATGTACCTACTTCCTCTACTGCTGAAGAAGATTCGGGAGCATCAACTGAAAAGGGTCGAACCAAGCGGGAGTTTATATGTTCTATATGTGGAAGGACATTACCCAAACTATATTCTCTCAGAATACACATGTTGAAGCACACAGGTGTGAAGCCACATGCCTGCCAGGTAAACATGTATGTATGTATGAATGCATATGTTAAAAGAAAATATTCTAAGTTAATATACTGGTGAAACAAGTCTACATATTCTAATGGCAGAATAACTGAATCATTCTCACATATAAAAGATTACAGAGTTCTACTGTTTTGGAATTTCCTCAGGCTATGAGTATTTCAATGGAAATGCAACAATTGAATACAGCCATCAATATAAATGCCATCATATCCAAATTAAGGAAACATCCTTTCTGTTAATAACCAGTAATAAACTTTCCAGGAAATGTACTTTATAAATGAGTTTAATTGGATATGGATAGGAAAGGGGTGGTTATGGTTTAACAATTATTGACATTTATCAAAATTTTTAAAATTATACATTTTCCGGAGCCTATTGGAAAAGATTGGTTTTGTCTGCCATATACATTTGTTCCCATTTTGTCATCCTTAAAGAGTCCTCTTAACTATTTAGATTGTCTAGGATCCAAAAAGTATTCTTTGAGGTGTCTGTGGTTCTAGCAGAGTTCTGGACCTTCTATATTCTGGTGTACTTTTAAGTTTTTCTTTCTTCTGAGAGTCTAGACTGACTTGGATAGCTAGCAACAAATTTATTTCTAGCTAACAAAATCCTTCTTTTGAGTCTGTTGGGTTAATAATAGACTAATAATGGAAATGGTGTACATTTCTGATTCTTAGCATAGGACACTAAGTGTAGACAAATCACTTCACTGTCTTGAGAATCAGTTTTCCTCATTTATAAAATGGGGCCAATACTTAAATTATCTGTTTCACAGAGACAGCATGAATGATTATTGTGAAATTTACTAAATAATATGAGTACCTCATTTGTTCCTTCATGAGCAATGTGATGGTAAAGAAGTTATATATATCTCTACAAATGGAACAATCAGTCCTTACAATCTGGCTTTAAAGTAGTAAAGTTCTTTTAGTGGCTTGTGAATAGTCCCTTGTTCTTCAGAAACAGTACTTGCTTTCCCTTTCCTTTCTTTTTTTTTTTTTTTTTTAAACTAATAGCTTTAACAAAAAAACTTTTCATAGGTCTGTGGAAAAGCTTTCATTTACAAGCATGGTTTAAAATTACACCTGGCTCTTCATGAAGCACAGAAACAGTTCCAGTGTGAACTCTGTGTTAAGTCTTTTGTCACCAAGCGTAGTCTTCAAGAACATATGAGCATTCATACAGGTACTGAGACCAACTATACTGATAAACTCTGCATGTGTGTGAGTGTACATATTTTTTTGTTCTGGGAAAAGGATTGATACTAAACAGCTTCCTCCAGTGTAGTAAATTGTTTTATATTGGAATACTAAAAATTGGTTTGTTTGATTTGGGGAAAATACATATTTTTGTAGTATTAAAAAGGAGCTACTAACAATGTTTTGCTTGAATAATACAGCTTGATAAAGAGTTATATACCTTCAGTACCTTAAAGAAATTAGGATACATTGAAAAGAAATCTGGCTGTAGAAAAATAATAGATTTAGTAATTAACCTAATCTTTGATTATGAGAATCCCTTTTTAATGTAAAAATTCTTTTTATGAGTTCCAACATAATGATAGTTTGTACTATTAGTATTCATTGATTAAGAAAATACATGACAAAAAGTTACGATTAATTCAGCAGCACTTGTAATTATTTTATTAATTACATTACACAAATTTAAATAATGTTATATATGTTTGCAAGACATTATTTTGTCAGTAAAGGACATAACTGTTCATTTATTAGGTCATTAGCTTTATCATCCATAGGTTGAGAGATATGGTATTGATAATATACTTTTACATTAATTATATCTATTGTTATTACATATACCATTTTAAACATTACACTTTGAAATGAAAGGGTAGAAGTGTTAATGAAAAATTTTATAGGAATGTAGTTTTTTTTTTAATGCTGTATTCTGTAACTTGTTTTAAAACTCATTTATATTCCTGTGCAGCAAGATAACTGTATAACTAGGCATATATATATTTGGATTTAACTTATATTTTAACATATTTAACATGTATGGGACTACCTGCCATCTAAGGGAGAGGGGGTGGGGGAAGGAGGGAAAATTTAGAACAGAAGGTTTTGCAAGGTTAATGTTGAAAAATTATCCATGCATATGTTTTGTAAATAAAAAGCTTTAATTTAAAACAAACAAACAAACAAAAAAACACAAGCTCATTTATAGTTGTTTTCATATACACTGTACAGACCCTATTCTTTGGATGCTGTTTTTTTGTTGGTAACGTGATCCAAACATTTACAAAATACTTACTAAAATAAAGAAATACCTTTGGGAAGGGGATTCAGGAGAAAATAGAACATTTTTTGCTAGTATCTTTTTAAAGCTAATAGACATTTAAAAAAACTTGTTGTTGTTGTTAAGTTCACAACCTAAGTTTCAAACTTGACAGTTTTTTATTTTAACAGGAGAGTCAAAATACCTTTGCTCAATCTGTGGAAAGTCTTTTCATAGGGGCTCTGGACTTAGCAAGCATCTAAAGAAACATCAGCCAAAACCTGAGGTTCGAGGTTATCAGTGTACTCAGTAAGTATTAGGATGTAAAATATTTAACTAATTCCAACAAAATTTTTTCTGTTTATTTGACAAAAGATTAAATGTTGTAGAATTTTTGTTTGAATTTATTTAAAATGGTGTTTCCATAAATTTATGTTTATAAAAACTTGTTTTGCATTATATAATTACAATGAATAAGTTTAGACTCAGAAAAGTTGAGATAATGCACTTCTATCAATTATTTCATTGCAGAGTTAAGGGACTATAAACATATAATATTGCATATGTTGTTGGACATGATTAATGTGTTGATTGGTTTTGCTGAACTGCTTTTTCCATTTTGTTATAAATCTTTGCTTAAAAAAAAAAGATAGGATGGGAAAGGCAAATATCAAAAAATAGATATGGTATAAGGCATCAGTAAAAAAAAATGAAAATTTGTTTTGAATAAGAATATGATTCAGTTTGGTGTTTAAATTTCCTTATTGCAGATGTGAAAAAAGTTTCTTTGAAGCTCGAGATCTCCGCCAACACATGAACAAACATCTTGGTGTGAAGCCATTCCAATGCCAATTTTGCGAAAAATGCTACAGTTGGAAGAAAGATTGGTATTCCCATGTAAAATCTCATTCTGTCACAGAGCCTTATAGGTGAGTAAACTTTGAAAGATTCTGATCTGACATAAGATATGAATTAGTACATCCAGGTCTGATTCTTAGGGTTTTTCTCATATATAAGTATTGGGTAAAATCATGTATTGTATTTTAGGTGTAATGTATGTGGCAAGGAATTTTATGAAAAAGCCTTATATAGAAGACATGTAAAGAAAGCTACTCATGGGAAGAAAGGAAGAGCTAAACAAAATCTGGAACGTGTGTGTGAACAATGTGGAAGAAAATTTACTCAACTACGGGAATATAGAAGACATATGAACAACCATGAAGGTAGTCTATATATGCTTAAGTGTGTTAATATGGAAGAAATACTCTTTTAGAACTGGTTTTCTCATTTTCTACCTTTTTTCCATTATTGTTTGTGTACTCCGAGTTCTGTGCCTTTCTTTTCCTGTTGAAAGTGATTAATGCTATGAGTCCAGAACATAGTTGTACAATCTAATCACCTAATTGCAATAGAGTGCTATTTTAATAAATTTGGTTAAACCATATTTATCGCAATATATAATGAAATCCAGTTAGCTGAACTTTAAGGTGGAAAACTGTTCCACATTTGACAGAGTAATACACTATGAACAGGTATCTGGGGCAGCTATAGAGCACAGTGGATAGAGCATGAGCTCTGGAGTCAGTAAGATCTGAGTTCAAGTTAAGCACTTGACACTTAATAACTGTGTGACTCCGGGCAAGTCATTTTAACTTCCATTACCTTGCAGAAACAACAACGAACAGAAAACGGGCATCATCTTCGATGCTTTGGTTCTCTTTAAGAACAAAGAGCAAGAGGCAGCTAGGTGGTGTAGTGGATAGAGCACCAGTCCTGAAGTCAGGAATACCTGAGTTCAAATCTGGCCTCAGACACTTAACACTTCCTAGCTGTGTGACCTTGGGCAAGTCATTTAACCCCAACTGTCTCAGCAAAAAAAAAAAAAAAAAAAAAAAAATCAATAAAATAAGAACAAAAAACAAACAACATTTAGTATGCATTAGGTATCTCCAATAATAATAATAATAATAAAAAGTAATAATAAAAAAGATCTTGTCTATAAAAAAATATATTATATCAAGAGCAAGATGAATTTGTAGCTTCATCTATATGTGAATGCAGTATATATAGAAGATATTTGGGGCAAAATATGACAATTCAGTTGGTGTTGTGTGGTTTGAAGATTTAAGATTATGATTTTTTTTAATTTTTATCAGGTAGATGGATGGGGGAAAAGGATGAATAGAAAAGTCTTTTGAGATCTAGAAAGCCATTAATCTACTCAGACCTGTTCATACTTATAGAATGATACCTTGGTTAATTTCAGGTACACTTTAGGTACTTGGATAATTTGACTGATACACTGGACGTCTCTAATTACAGGCCCAGGAAAAGACTTCACATCTGAACATTTCAGAGCCTCCAACAAATAGACTTTGGAAAAATTTAGCTTGTAATTTTCTCTAGTTTATATTCCCTTTCCTCCCCTAACTCTACATATGAAATATTAGGTAATTGTGTTCTAACTTTATTTATTTGGGAAATTTTCTATATTTTTTATTCACTGTCTTTAAATTTTTCACTTCTCTGAGACTTTGTTGGCTTAAAAAGTAATAAAAAGCATTTAAACAAATTAAAATAGTTCTGAGGTAGTATCACCTCATACCTATCAAATTAGCTCAACATGATAGAAAAGGAAAATGATAAATGGTGAAAAGATGAGGGAAAATAAGTATACTTACAAACTGTTAGTGAGTTGTGAATTAGTCCAATCATTTTTTTTTTTTTTGCTTTTTGCTGAGGCAATTGAGGTTAAGTGACTTGCCCAGGGTCACACAGCTAGAGAATGTTAAGTGTTTGAGACCAGATTTGAACCCAGGTCCTCCTGACTTCAGGACTGGTGCTCTATCCACTGTGCCACCTAGCTGCCCCTAGTCCAATCATTCTGAAACACCATTTGGAACTATACTCAGAGGATTATATGATTATACATACTCTTTGCCCCCAACAATATTGCTACTAGGTTTATATGCCAAAGAAATCAAAGAAAAAAGAAAAGTATTGATATATACAAAAAATATTTACAGCAATTCTTTTTGTGGTGACAGAGACTTAAACATTGAAAGGGATGCTCATTAGTTGGAATGGCTGAACAACTTGTGGTATATGGTTGTGATGAAATATTATTGTACTGTAAGGAATGGTGAAGGGGATAGTTTCAGAAAAACCTTCAAAGACTTGTTTAAACTGATATTCACTGTAGTGAGCAGAACCAAGAAAAGAACATTATACACCATAATAGTAGTATTGTAATGATGACCAACTGTAAAAGACTCAGCTGCTCTGATCAGTACAGTGATCCATGAAAATTCCAAAGGACCCTTGATGAAAAAATGTTTATCTACCTCCAGAAAGAAAACTGATAGGTTCTGAGTACAGATTGGAACATTTTTCTTCATTTTCTAATTTTTTCGTTTTTCTTTTCTTTTTTTTTTCAACAGCATGGCTAATAGGGAAATATATTGAATTTAAAAAAAATTTTTTTTACATGATTTCATGTGTGTAAAGATTGTATTACTTGCCTTCTCAATGAGTGTAGAAGGGGCTAGAAAGGGAGGTAAAGAATTTGGACCTCAATTTTTAAAAAAGGATTGTCAAAAATAACAATTTTTTTTTTAAGGAAGTAACAAAAAAGTATTTGGCTTGTATTCTGAGCTATATTATTTTCCTAAACAAATACCATAAACAAGGACCTCTGATTCAATTATTTATTAGTAGCTAATACTCTTCCATCTTTGTCTTCAAAGATGATAGTAGAATAAACTGGTCATTGAGAAGGCTGTAGTACTTGCAATGAGAAAAATGCCATGATCAACATAATATCTTTTAAAATATTAATATATTATAAACCAGGTGATTTCATAGTTCTACTACTATTTACAGCATTTTCTTCAGTCCACAGAAATAAAAGTTTTTACTATATGACACTGCCATTGTGCTGGGCACCATGGTGGAAATAGTAGTAAGGGGAGGTTTGAAAGAAAAAAAATAAAATAGTCCCTACTCTCAAGGAGTTTATATTCTACTGGGTATAGACAATTTGTGCACAAAGAAGTAAATACAGAGTGATTTGAGAATGGAAAGAGTTAATGGGGAGGATCAGGAGGTTTCAATTTGAGTAAGAGGTGGCACTTAAGTTGATCCTTAAAGGAACTCAAGGCTTCTGAGAGATGAATAGAAAGTGAATCCTAGATGTAGGGGACAGCAAGTGCAAACACAGAGAGTGGGGTGATGGAATGTTGAATTTAAGGAACAACATTAATATCTTGGGGAAGCAGGGAGGAAGAAAAATTTGGAACTCAAAATCTTACAAAAATGAATGTTGAAAAACTATGTGTAATTGGAAAAATAAAATACTATTGAGAAAGAAGAAAACTAGTCAAGAGTAATTCCAGGTATCAGTGTTAATAACTAATATTTGCAAGTTTTATGTCATGCATGGTTTTGGGGTATATCTCCATCATAAAGTCAGCTCCCTACTTCATTCAGCTTCCTATTTTAGTCTCCAAGGATACCATAGTTGTTCTCTTAATACTAGAGAATGTCCTTTAAGGATTGTGTCCTAAGGGAGAGTAAAACTCTATTAATACATAATTAATAATTATAATTATAATACATTATAATGTAATTAATGTGTGTATATAATAAAAAGTGATTCATCTTATTTTATTAAAATCAAGTATATGTAAGATATAGATCTTAGAGAAATTATGAAACAATGTTTTTTCCCCAAAACATGAAATATAACCTTGATTGTTTTATCTGTCAGCTGTTCTAAAGCAAGATAAACTTTTGTAATCTTAAAACTAGGCCTGTGTGTGGGTAATTATAAAAGTTAAAATAATTTCCTGATAACTAATATATCTTTTTTTTTTCTTCCTATAGGAGTTAAGCCATTTGAATGCTTAACATGTGGGGTTGCTTGGGCTGATGCACGTTCCCTGAAACGCCATGTAAGAACACACACAGGTGAACGGCCTTATGTCTGTCCTGTATGCAATGAAGCTTATATTGATGCTCGAACACTTCGAAAACACATGACCAAATTTCACAGGGATTATGTGCCTTGCAAAATTATGCTGGAGAAAGATACACTTCAGTTTCATAACCAGGGAACTCAAGTGGAACATGCCTTTAGCATCTTAACATCAGGCATGCAAGAACAAGAAAGCAGTGGTCCTCAGGAAATTGAGACTGTAGTAGTGACTGGAGAAACCATTGAAGCTATTGAAGCTGTTGCAGCTACTGAGGAATGTGCATCAGTGTCAACTCTTTCGGACCAAAGTATTATGCAAGTAGTTAATTATGTACTGGCACAGCAGCAAGGACAGAAAATATCTGAAGTAACAGAAGCTATTGAAACAGTGGAAGTTGAGGTAGCACATGTTTCAGAACCAGAGTGAACACAGTAATGGAGGTAGAGGAAATTTTGGTGATGACTCTTCCTGTGCCATAAACTTGTACACGTTTACAACATATGACTTACAGCTCAGAGTCCCTATTTCAAGGTTTTTTGCTGCTTGATGACATACTATTTGCATAGCTAAACAGTCTTTCCAGCCTGTAGGTTGTCGAGAAGTCTCTCTCTCTTTCTTTCTGTCTCTTTCTCCTTCTTCCTTAATTTTAGTCATCTACTATAGAGAAATTTGAAACAAATCTTTCTATTTAATTGTTTATCATGGTATGATTTTTAATGGATTAATTTTTACAAAGATTGTACTTAGAACTGTACAGTTTCAGTCCTGTTTTCACTTTATTTTGAATGTGTATTTTGAATTTAAAAGGATATTTCACCATTAGGCTTGTCCTTTTATCATCAAAATATGGACATAAAATTTTGTGATTTGACTTGCCCTATTTATACAGATTGAAAAGAAAATTCAGATACTGAAGCATTTTACTAGTGTCTCTAGGTACACTGCTGTGTACAATATTAGTTTTTAATGTCTTTAAATCTGTGATTTGTGTCTTAACTGTTTAAATTCAGCCCCTTACAAGTCCAGGACTCTTCATTTTAAAGCACAGGACTCTTCATTTTAAAGCACTTATTGAGCCATATGGTTATAAATCACGTTTGTACTTGACTATGTAGGCAATCTATAACTGATTATTTGTCCTAGGTTTTTTTTTTTTTTTAATGCCATGAAATTGCATAGTAGATCCAGCAAAATAGGCCTTGTTTTGCCATCTCTTCAAGGCAAGGAAATTGACCCTGAGGGTGAAGAGCTTTGTAATTGTTGAAATTGAACATTGTTAATGAGGAAAATCTTTCCATGTTAACTTTAGTACAATAAGTGGAAAGTCTTGTTCTTTTGCTATAGCATGAACAAGTCAAAACTAGATTTGATGTTTTCAACCATCTTATCATGTTTAATTGCTTAATTTAGTTGAAAAAATGAATCAATTTAGAAACAGAATAGCCACTAACATATGCAATAAGTTACAAGAGTACTGTGTAATAGTCAAGTTCAGTAATAACAAAAATTCTTTGCAGCCCTCGCTACATTGTACTAATCTAAAAAATATTCATTTGTAATCCACCTGAATGTTGAAAATGAATTCAATAAAAAGTAGATTACATGGAAGCTGAAAATTACATTTATTCAAGTGTATATATTTTTTGAAATGTTCACATCTGTATTCAAGTTTACCAGCCTCTCCCACCTTTCCAAAATCACCAAGGTAGCCTTGGTAACTCCATTTAAAAAACTACTACTTACAATGTAATTATTATAATTCAACTTTTAAGTGTTTGGAACAATTGTAAAATGGAAAATTTTTTTTAAAAAGAAGTTACAGGTGAATTGTTCCTAAAGCACAAGAAAAGGATGTGCCTTGATGTATACACATTACCATGATATTTATTCCAATTTGCCTATATAATATGACTTTAAGGGCAAGGAGTAAATATGTTAGCCATGCATGTATCAGATTTGCATATATTATATTTGCTTTTGCAAATTTTCCAATCTTATAATAGTTACATGGCTGACATTCAATTTTAGGAAGAAAATTTAAAAATAGTCCAACTTTTAAAAGGCTGCTTGTTTAGGGGTTGGGAGTGGGGAGGGTTGGGTTTTTTTGTTTGTTTTGGGGAGGGGGTTTTAGGCTCTTCTGAAAATTTGTTTCAACTTGACTAAAATTTGGAATTGTCATTTTTGTTCATACATAGTCTTATTTATAGTATTGGATTTACTGAGTTGTAAGACAAATAGACCATTAATGTATGTCATAAATATGTAAATAAAACCAGCTGTTGAATCTTGTTTAAAAGTTTTAAAGTTGAATAGAGGCTTGTCATTGTATTTTAAACTTAGTTCTTTCTAAAAGGCAAATATTCTTCTTTTTCCAGATAACATTTTATCTATAATTAAGTTGATCAATTTTTCCTAGGGCAAAAAAATAGTTTTGTTTCTTAAGAGATCTTTTAAAGTTGGGCCATGTGGCCATAAAGACGGGCTAAAGTTAAATTTAATACTACTTCCAAGTTAAATGTAATCTAAATAGTTTCCAGCTAAGCTTGAGAAATGCATTTTAAATGTACATAAGTTGCTATTAAGAATAGAAATAAGTTTTTAAAGATATTTTAGTATTACCATAGGAGGACAAATTATTTCAGCTTTAATTATTCCATAATTATTTAGTAATTAATAAGTTAAGAAATAATCATTAGGGAAACAAAAAGTATTTTCTCCCCCAAACAATATAGTTTCATATTTTTCTTATATTCAGTGAGAATTTGATAATCTTAAAATGATGTTTCTCTGATAAAAATAAGAGTTAAATGTAAAAGAATACCACACAAAATGGAAGGTTTTTTAAATCCTTCACAAAAATAACTTTTCTAGACTTTTCCTCATATTAATGAACTAATTTAGAATCCCAATTTCAAACTCTACTTTATCTTTAAATCTTAAAATCTCTACTTTATACAAACCCTACTAAATTTAATCTTTAAATCAGCAAAAACTCATTTCTCATATTATTTAATGAAAATTTTTGTTGTATTTGTTATTTAAAAAATAGCAGCCTTAGCCTGAATCCATTTATAAGAAGTCTACTTGAAAGAATAAGCTAGACTGTTAAAGATTGTGAATTTATTAGATTAGTAACATACAAATATAAAATCTTATTTGACATTCATTCCATTTCTACTGTTGAAAATGAGTGTATAGTTTTCATAGTTTGTTTTCCTTTCCTTTCTTAGGAAGGTAAGAAAGACCTTCTGGATTAAAGTTGATAGGGGGAATAATTGGATGTCTAGCCCACCTTGAAGTACTATTGAGATTTACCCTGTCTATATTCCCATACATTCCAGCTCATAAAGGAGAGAGACTAATATTATGGTCATTTAATTCAAAATTTCTAATGCCTGTGTGTACTGCTGCCTTGTAAAGCAAAAAAATGAAAGTGAACTGATGATCTCAGGAGGAAAAAGATCTAAAAGTAAGTTTCCATTTTTGATGGGTAGCAGATCACTGAGAGGAAAAACCTAAGGTCTGAATCAGCAAAGCATTTTTTGATCTATAATTCATTTAGACCATTCTTCTCTGATTAACTACAGGACACTTCAAAATTTTTTAATATTCAGTGTAACATTAGCTACACACCACATACTGAGCTGACAAAGATGAAATAATTCACATCAATATAGTGACTTATGGTTTAGGATATATTTTCTTTTTTCTTTTTTTAATTTTTATCTTCCCAGGTTACATGTAAAAACTTTTTTTTATACATGTACATTAAATATGTACATGTTTCCTTATGAATCATGTTGGAAGAGAAAAAATCAGAACAAAAAACAAAAGAAAAAATAGTGAACATAGTATATGTTGATTTATATCATGTCTCCATGGTTCTCTCTCTAGATGCAGATGGCATTTTCCATCCAAAGTTTATTGTAATTGCCTTGGATCACAGAACCACTAAGAAGAACCAAGTCTGTCATCGTTGATCATCGCATAAACTTGCTGTTGCTTTGTACAATGTTTTTCTGGTTCTTGTTTTATTCAGCATCAGTTCATGTAAATCTTTCCAGGCTTTTCTAAAATCAGCCTGTTCCATCATTTTTTATAGAACAATAATATTCCATTACTTTCATATACCACAGCTTATTCAGTCATTCCCCAACTAATGGGCATCTAGTCATTTTTCAGTTCTTGAATACCAAAAAAAAACAAACCTACAAACATTTTTGCACATGTGGATCTTTTCCCCTTGTTTAATGATCTCTCTGGGATGCAGACACATTAGTGACACTGTTGGATCAAAGGGTATGCACAATTTTATAGCCTTTGGGGCATAATTCCAAATTGCTCTCCATAATGGTTGGATAACATTTTCCATGCAACAGCACTGAGAGATAGGAAAGGGTAAACTCACATTTTAGACATGTGAAAGCTGAGGCAAAGGACACTATTCTCTTCTTGGCTCTCTATATACTATTCCACTTAGTGATTTCAACAGCCCTCATGGGCTTAATGATCATTTTTACATTAAGGATTCTTGATTCTACTTATCTATTCCTAACCTTTCTGCCGACCTCTAGACTTTCATTTTCTGCTGCCTTTCAAATTATTTAAATTGGATGTCTTGTAGACTCAGCATGTCCAAACCTGAACTCATTCTTTTTTTCCCCAAACCTCTCCCTACTTTGTAACTTCTTCATTATTGTCAAAGACACCAACATTCTCCTAGTCTCTTCAAGCTCACAATGTAAATGTCAGCCTCACTATTTCTCACCTGCTAGCCAGGCTTGTTTTTACTTTTGCAGCATCTCTTGAATATAACCACTTAATCTTCTTTGATTTTGCTATCACTCTAGTGCAGACCTACATCTTCTCATATTTGAACTATTATAATAGTTTGCTGGTTGGTCTGCTTGTCATATGTCTCTCTCCACTCTATTTACTTAGCAAAGTGATTTTCTTAAAATAGGCCCAACCATGCTATCCTCATATTCAATAAATTCCATTGGCTCCCTATTAAATCCAGGATCAAATGCAAAATCCCAGGGGCAGCTAGGTGGTGTAGTGGCTAGAGCACCAGCTCTAAAATCAGGAGGACCTGAGTTCAAATTTGACCTCAGACACTTTACACTTCCTAGCTGTGTGACCCTGAGAAATCACTTAACCTCAATTGATCTCATCTCTCTCTGTCACCCCCCCCAAAAAAAAAATAGGGTTTTTTTGTGCTCTTTCAGATATTTAAAAACAAAGATATATTACGCTGGAAATGTTTGATATGAACTTACACCTTTTGTAGAATAATAGTTAGAAGGCACCTTAATGCAGCACCATAGAAGACAAATGCATTCTATAAGCAAGTGTGGGTTTTCTGTACATTTCAACATCTGTTATATAATTCAATTCTTATTGTGTAACACAATTTACGATATTAAACTAAAAGTATCTCTTGTGATTAAAACAGAATGCCCTTAATTTTGAGACATTAGTACACCCTGTATGCATACATATGTATGTTGTTGAGGATGACTGAGGTGCAAACATGTATGACTGGAAGAATGTGGGTGACTCTGAAGAAATAGGAGGAAGGATAGGTTTTGCAGGAATAATGAGTACTCTTCCCTACCTTTGGAACTTCTTATGTGTTTCTTTCTTTTTTTTTTCCTTTTCTAGTTCATTTTATTTTTTTTTTAATTTTTTTTGTTATTTTAAGCTTTTTATTTGTATAACATATGTATGGGTAGTTCCCCAACCTTGATCTTTACAAAGCTTTCCAATACAAATTTTACCCCCAGTCCCCTCCCCTCCCCCAGATGGCAGGAAGTCCACTACATGTTAATAATGTTGAAATGCTTGAGAAGTTATGCAAGAAAAATCCTATCTACAAGAAAAAAAAAAGAATCAGAGAAAGGCAACGCAATGCAAGCAAATGTCAATAGAGATCATGAAAATGTTATGTTGTGGTCCATATTTCATGTCCCTCTCTCTGGGTGTATATGGTTTTCTTCAGTGAACAACTGGAACTGGTTTGAGACAATTCTTTATTGCAGAGAGCCATGTCCATCAGAATTGATCATCATGTAATACTGTTGTTGCTGTGCATGATGATCTCCTGGTTCTGCTCGTTTCACTCAGCATCAGTTCATGCAAGTCTCTCCAGGCCTCTCTGAAATCGTCCTGCTGGTCGTTTCTTACAGAACAATAATATTCCATGACATTCATATACCATAATTTATTCAGCCATTCTCTAATTGATGGGCATCCATTCAGTTTCCAGTTTCTAGCCACTACAAAAAGGGCTGCCACAAACCTTCTTGCACATGTGGGTCCCTTTCCCTCCTCTAAGATCTCTTTGGGATATAGGCCCAGTAGAAACACTGCTGGGTCAAAGGGTATGCACAGTTTGACAACTTTTTGAGCATAGCTCCAAATTGCTCTCCAGAATGGTTGGATCCGTTCACAGTTCCACCAACAATGTATTAGTGTCCCAGCCCTCCCACATCCCCTCCAACATTCATCGTTATCTTTTCCTGTCATTTTAGCCAATCTGACAGGTGTGTAGTGGTATCTCAGAGTTGTCTTAATTTGCATTTCTCTGATCAATAGTGATTTGGAGCAACTTTTCATATGACTAGAGATGGTTTTAATTTCATCATCTGAAAATTGTCTGTTCATATCCCTTGACCACTTATCTATTGAAGAGTGGCTTGAATTCTTATATATATGAGACAATTCTCTATATATTTTAGAAATGAGGCCTTTATCAGAACCATTAAATGTAAAGATGATTTCCCAATTAGATGCTTCCTTCCTAATCTTGTCTGCATTTGTTTTGTTTGTACAGAAACTTTTTAACTTAATATAATCAAAATTATCCATCTGGTGTTCAATTAGGAGTTCCAAGTCTTCTTTGGACATAAATTTGTTCCACCTCCACAGGTCTGAGAGATAAACTATATTACGTTCCTCTAACTTGCTTACAAAGTCCCTCTTTATATCTAGATCATGAACCCATTTAGATCTTATCTTGGTATGTGGTGTTAGGTATGGGTCAAGCCCTAATTTCTTCCACACTAGTTTCCAATTTTCCCAGCAGTTTTTGCCAAATAGAGAGTATTTATCCCAAAAGCTGTGGTCTTTGGGTTTATCGAACACTAGATTGTTAAGGTAAATGCCTAGGTTGTCCTGATAACCTATCCTGTGCCACTGATCCACTGCTCTATTTCTTATCCAGTACCAAACGGTTTTGATGACCGCTGCTTTATAATATAGTTTTAGATCTGGTACAGCAAGGCCACCTTCATCTGCCTTTTTTTTCATTAATCCCCTTGAAATCCTTGACCTTTTGTTCTTCCAAATGAACTTTGCTACTATTTTTTCTAGATCTGTAAAATAATTTCTTGGGAGTTTGATTGGTATGGCACTAAATAAGTAGATTAGTTTGGGTAGTATTGTCATTTTTATTATGTTCGCTCTGCCTACCCATGAGCACTTAATATTTTTCCAATTGATTAGGTCTGATTTTATTTGTGTGGAAAGTGTTTTGTAATTTAGTTCGTATAGTTTCTGACTTTTCCTTGGCAGATAGATTCCCAAATATTTTATCCTATCATCTGCTATTTGGAATGGAATTTCTTTTTGTATCTCCTGCTGCTGAACTTTGTTGGTAATATATAAAAATGCTGATGATTTATGTGGATTAATTTTGAATCCTGCAACTTTGCCAAAGTTGTGAATTGTTTCTAGTAGTTTTTTAGTTGAATCTCTAGGGTTCTCTAAGTATACCATCATGTCATCTGCAACAAGTGATAATTTGGTTTCTTCATTACCTACTCTGATTCCTTTTATCACTTTTTCTTCTCTTATTGCTAAAGCAAACATTTCTAATACAATATTAAATAGTAATGGTGACAGTGGGCAGCCTTGTTTCACTCCTGATCTTATTGGGAATGGTTTTAGTTTGTCTCCATTACATATGACGCTTGCTGATGGTTTTAAATAGATGCTACTGATCGTTTTAAGGAAAAGCCCATTTATTCCTATACTCTCTAGTGTTTTTAATAGGAAAGGGTGTTGGATTTTGTCAAAGGCTTTTTCTGCATCTATTGAGATAATCATATGGTTTTTGTTAATTTGGTTATTAATATAATTAATTATGCTGATAGTTTTCCTAATATTGCACCAGCCCTGCATCCCTGGTATAAATCCTACTTGGTCATAGTGTACTATCCTGGGGATGACTTTCTGTAATCTCATTGCTAAAATCTTATTTAAAATTTTTGCATCAATATTCATTAGGGAAATTGGTCTATAGTTTTCTTTCTCTGTTTTTACCCTACCTGGTTTAGCTATCAGCACCATATCGGTCTCATAGAAGGATTCTGGCAGTATACCTTCTGTCTCTAATTTCTCAAATAGTTTGTGTAGTATTGGAATTAATTGTTCTTGTGAACGGATCCAACCATTCTGGAGAGCAATTTGGAGCTATGCTCAAAGAGTTATCAAACAGTGCATACCCTTTGACCCAGCAGTGTTTCTACTGGGCCTATATCCCAAAGAGATTTTTAAGGAGGGAAAGGGACCCACATGTGCAAAAATGTTTGTGGCAGCCCTTTTTGTAGTGGCAAGAAACTGGAAATTGAAAAGATGCCCATCAATTGGAGAATGGCTGAATAAATTATGGTATATGAATGTTATGGAATATTATTGTTCTGTAAGAAATGACCAACAGGAGGATTTCAGAGAGGATTGGAGAGACTTGCATGAACTGATGCTGAGTGAAATCAGCAGAACCAGGAGAACATTATACACAGCAACAAGACTATACGATGATCAATTTTGATGGACATGGTTCTCTTCAACA
>JAJPUD010002645.1:201635-266850 GCA_023553655.1 Myrmecobius fasciatus
TCCAGCCTTTTACCTTCATCCTATATGTGTCACTATGTTTTAGATGTGTTTCTTGTAGACAACATATTGTGGGATTCTGGTTTTTAATCCAGTCTGATATCCGCTTCCGCTTTATGGGAGAGTTCATCCCATTCACATTCACAGATAGAATAACTAATTCTTTATTTCCTGCCATCTTATTTACCCAAGTTATGTTTTCCCCTTTCCTTTCCCCTTTCTCCCTTCCCCCCACCTCAGTACTTTGCTTTTGATGACCCCTCC
Organism: Myrmecobius fasciatus; assembly: GCA_023553655.1. Classification (NCBI taxonomy): domain Eukaryota; kingdom Metazoa; phylum Chordata; class Mammalia; order Dasyuromorphia; family Myrmecobiidae; genus Myrmecobius; species Myrmecobius fasciatus. The sequence continues at coordinate 201,897 of JAJPUD010002645.1, forward strand.
CCCAAACAATACTCCCCTTTCCTTTCCCCTTTCTCCCTTCCCCCCTCCTCAGTACTTTGCTTTTAATGACCCTCTCCCCCAAACAATACTCTACCCTTTAGATCCCCTCCCCCTGTTTTTACTCCTTTCCCCTGATTCTTCTATTTTCCCTTCTATTAGTTTGTCCCTTACTTTTCCTCCTTTCCCTCCCACTTCCCTCTAGCAACAGACAAGTTTCTATGTGAAATCAAATGTCTGATATACACTTTTAGAGCCCAACCTGATGAGAGTAAGATTTACACAGTGCTCGTCTCCCTCCCCTCTTTCTCTCAATTATATTAGGTTTTCTTTGCCTCTTCAAGTGATTTTACCTTGTTTTTACCTCCTTTTTTTTTTAGATCTTATTTTACCACTTTTTCCCTCTTTTCCCCAGTATGACAACCTTTTCCCCTCTAGTTCTCTTTTTCATATTATCAAAGTAATATTTAGTTAATTATACCCCCAAACTTTGAGTATCCCCCTAGTAAAAATAAAGTTCTCTAGAGTCCTTTCCTTTTTACCTTTTTATGCATCTCTTGAGTTCTGTGTTTGGGTGTCGAATTTTTTGTTCAGATCCGGTCTTTTCATTAGAAATAGGTGAAATTCACCTATATCATTGAATGACCATCTTCTTCCCTGGAGGATAATGCTCATTCTAGCTGGATAGGTTATTCTTGGCTGTAATCCAAGTTCCTTTGCCCTTCGGAATATCTGGTTCCAAGCCCTTCGATCCTTCAGTGTGGAAGCTGACAGATCCTGACAGATTCTAATTATTGATCCTCGGTATTTGAATTGTTTCTTTCTAGCTGCTAGCAGAATCTGTTCCTTGGTGCTATAGTCCTGAAATTTAGCCACGATATTCCTTGGGGTCTTAATTTTGGGGTCTCTTTCAGGAGGTGATCGGTGAATTCTTTCAATGGTGATTTTGCCCTTTGATTCTACAATCTCAGGGCAGTTTTCTTTCAGGATTTCCTGGAAGATAGTGTTTAGATTCTTTTTTTCATCATGGCTTTCAGGAAGTCCAATAATCCTTACATTGTCTCTCCTAGATCTATTTTCTAAGTCAGTTGTTTTTCCTAGGAGATATTTCATATTTTCTTCTAATTTTTCATTTTTTTGTTTTTGTTTGACTGATTCTTCAAGTTTTAGTGAGTCATTCACTTGCATTTGTTCAATTCTTATTTTTAAAGTGTTGTTTTCTTCAGTTACCTTTTTAAGTTCCTTTTGTAACTGGCCAATTTGTTCACTGCACTCTTTTTCCACTTCACTAATTTTATTTTTTAATAAATTGGTGTCTTTTTCATATCTCTTTTGCAGAGTATCATATCCTTCTTGCAAGATACTGTATCCTTCTTGCACTGATTTCAGTTTATTTTCCCATTTATCCTCCAGCTCTCTTTTGGGGTTCTTTATGCGGTCTTCCAGAAAGGCCTTTTGAAATGGGGACCAGTGATGGTCCATGCTGTTTTTTTCTGGATTTTTGTCTAAAGAAACCTCTGTATCTGAGGTCATTTCTTTGCCTTGATAAAAGCTGTCTATGGTGAGAGCTCTCTTTTGCTTCTTCATCATTTTTTTTTTTAGACAGAGTGGATATCTCTTTAAGGTAGGGGAAAAAAAAAACCTTGGCTGAAGATGCTTTGCCCTGGGGCACTTCGGCGAGTTGACTTAAGGTGCTGGGCCGGTGGAGGCTAGGACTAAGTCCGAATTACTCCTTAAACAAGGCAAGTCTGCCAGAACACCTGTCCCCAATCAGGGCAGAGTGTCCCGAGTGCCTCAGATAAACTCCAGGTGTTTGGAATTTGGATTTTGGAATTTCTTCCAAGATGAGCTGAGCTGAGTCCCACCCTCACTTCCGGCCTGCACAGGGGTCGTCTATTTATCTCTCTGTCCGAGTCCGACTAACCTGATATGAAGTTCTCCAGAGAGCCGTGCCCAAATATTTCTGAGTTCGTTGACTTGAAGATCAGTTTAGAGGCTTATTTTATTGTTGATTTGAGAGAAGATCGGAGGAGAGGCAGAAAGTCACCTTTTCACTCCGCCATCTTGGCTCCGCCCCCTCTCTTCTTATTTGTTTCTTACCAAGCATTTCTTCCTTATCTACTTTATTAGCCATGCAACATTTATTGAGCACCTCCTATATACCCAGGCCTGTTTTAGATACTCTGAGGGAAGCCAGAGAAAGATGATAAAATCCCACCTAGGGACATGTCTACTATGGTTGGGGAGATTATATCATATGATTCGGAGTATAAAGGGTTATTGAAAATCAGAAAAGGAAGAAATATCCATGAACTAAGGTAAGTCAGGTAGGGAAAATAAATAAGGAGTTGGGGGACAGCGGTCCAGGGGAGGCTTAGAGGCAACTGGTGGTACACAGGATAAAGCACTCAACCTAAATTTAGGAAGACCTAATTTCAGTTGTGGACTCAGAAACTTACTAGCAATAAGGCCAGGGCAAGTTACTTAAACTGTTTGCCTCAGTTTCTTCAACTGTAAAACAGGGGTAAGAGTATCTATTTCCCAGGATCAAATGAGATAACATGATTATTTCAAAAACCTCCAACCCCCACATTTTAAAAATGTTAGATTTGGAATGCCTATGGGACATATGAATAAAAATGTTTAGCTAGGAGCTATAGATGTAAGCCTAGAGCACAGGAGGTCTGATAAGTAGATTGGGGATTTTTCATCTTCGTAGATGATATAATGGCACCGAAAATTGCCAAAGAAAAATAAAAAGACATAAATCCAAGATAGAATCCAATAATACATCAACACAAAGGTTTCAGAGCATAGACAGTGATTATGCAAAGGATATTGAGAATTAGTTATTAGTTACTTAGGAAAACTAAGAAAAATCTTATGGAATCACAAGGATAGAAAAGTATCCATCAGGACAACAATGTCAACTCAGAAAGATCAAGAAAAATGAGTATTCATAAAAGGTCATTGAATTTGTATTATTTAATGTTTTCCCCCAGTTACATTTAAAACATTTTAAAAAGTTACATTTGTTTTGAAAATTTGAGTTTCCATTTTTTTCCCTTTTTGAACTGACTTTTCTGGTGCAGCATGATAAATATGGAAATATTTATAGAAGAATTGCACATGTTTAACATATATTCAATTACTATAAGAGAGGGAGTGGAGAGATGGGAGGAAGAAAAAAATTTGGAACTCAAGGTTTGTAAGGGTATATGTTGTTTTGAAAAAAAAAAAAGGAAAAAAAAAACTTTTGAGTTCCACATTCTCTCCTTTATTCCCTCCCCTAACTCCCATAAAGAAATCATATGTAGGGCAGCTAGGTGGTGCAGTGGATAGAGCACCAGCCCTGAAATCAGGAAGTCCTGAGTTCAAATATGGCCTCAGACACTTAACACTTCCTAGCTGTGTGAGCTGGGCAAGTCACTTAACCCCAATTGCCTCAGCAAAAAAAAAAAAAAAAGAAAAAAGAAATCATATGTAATAAAAGACATATTGCAAAAGAAGACATAGATATCCCCTTTAAAAAAATCAAGAAAAAAGTTAAAACAAAAAAGAAAAGTATGCTTCAATGTAGATTCAGACACAATTGTTTCCTTCTCTGGGAAATCCTTCCTAAGTCCTTCAGAGTAGTCATGAATCGTACTTCTGAGTACTTTCTGAGAATAGCAAAGGCATTTACAACTGATCATCTCAGAACATTGCCATTACTTTGTACACAATACAATTCACTTTGCTTGAGTTCATGTAGGACTTTCCAGGTTTTTCTGAGAGCATCCTGCTCATTATTTCCCATAAAACTATCACAATCACATGCCACAATTTATTCAGGCATTCCCCAATGGATGGGCATCCCCTCAGTTTTCAATTTTTTTGTTCTGAGAAGAGTGCTGTATAAATATTTTTTGTATATACAGGTCTTTTTCCTTTAAAAAAAAAATCTCTTGAGATTTATGCCTAGTAATGGTCTTGTTAGATGAAAGGATATACATGAAATTTATAGCCCTTTGGGCATGGGCCATACCTTCTGATCACTTACCAATTGGGTCATGGCTCTTTTTGTTTATAAATTTGACTCAGTTCTCTCTATTTGACAAATGAGGCCTTATCAGATAAACTTGCTTCAAATTCACTTGCTTCACAATTATTATTGCTGGGACAGCTAGGTGGCGCAGTGGGTAGAGCACCAGCCCTGAAGTTAGGAGGATCTGAGTTCATATATGGTCTCAGATACAACACTTCCTAGCTTTATTTCCCTGGGCAAGTCACTTAACCTCAATTGCCTCAGGGAAAAAAAAACAAAAAAAAATTATTGATAACTATATTCCCCTACCCCATTTACTCTATTCTCTCCTCTCACTGTTTCTCCTCAAAAGTGTTCTGCTATTGATCACTCTTCTCCCCCAAAATGTCCTCTTTTTTATCACCTTCTCCCCTTCCCATATCTTATTTCTCTCCTATTTTCCTGCAAAGTAAGATAGATTGCTATACCCATATTGTGTATGTTATTTCCTCTTTGAGCCAATTCTGATGAGTTAAGGTTCACTCCCTTTCTTCTCCCTTTCCCCCTCCACTGTAAAAGCTTTTTCTTGCCTCTTTTTATGGCAGATAATTTATATCACTCCACTTCTCTTTCCCTTTCTCCCAATACATTCCTCTCTCATTCTGTTTTTTAGATATTACTTCATATTCAACTCATATCTCTTCCCTCTATCCATATATATTCCTGCCACAATAATGAGAAAGTTATGGATAGGTATCATCCTCTCAATGTAGAAATGTAAACAAGATAAACTTTATTAAGTCCCTTATGATATCATTTTCCTGATTACCTCCTTATACTTCTCCTGAGTCCTGTATTTGAAAATCAAATTTCCCATTCACCTCAAATCTTTTCATCACAAATGCTTGAAAATCCTCTATTTCATTGAATGTCTACCTTTTCCTCTAAAGGATTATGCTGTTTTATTGGGTAGGTGATTCTTGTTTGTAATGCTAGCTCCATTGCTCTCCTATTTTTGCTCTTTGGAATGTATTTGGAGCTCTTCCATAGCTTGAGACGATTTCTTTTTAAAAATTATTATTATTATTATTTTTTGCTGAGACAATTAGGAATAAGTAACTTATCCGGGTCACACAGCGAAGTGTTAAGTGTCTGAGGCCAAATTTGAACTCAGGTTTTCCTGAATTCAGGGACAATTTTTATTTTTCTTGGAGGCTTTGGATATAGGAACTTTCCTTTTGTTATCTTCTGAGTATTTTTTGAACTTCCATGTCACCATGAAACCAAAAAGTTTTTGTTTTTTAATAGCTTTTTTTATTAAAGCTTTTCATTTTTCAAAACATATCCATAGATAATTCTACAATATTAGCCCTTGCAAAACCTTGTGTTCCAGTTCTTCCCTTCCCCCACCTCCCTCTCCTAAATGGCAAATAATCCCATGTATGTTAAACATGGTAGAAATGTATGTTAAATCTAACATATGCATACATATTTATACAATTATCTTGTACAAGAAAAATCAAATCAAACCAGAAAAAAAAAAAAAACACAAGCAAACAATAAAAAGAGTGAGGATGCTATGTTGTGAACCACACTCAATTCACACAATCCTCTTTCTAGGTATAGATGGTTCTTTTGATGACAAGACCATTAAAAATGGTCTGAATCATCTCATTGTTGAAGAGAGCCACATACATCAGAATTGATTATATAATCTTGTTGCTGTATACAATGATCTCCTGGTTCTGCTCATTTTACTTAGCATCAGTTCATGCAAGTCATTCCAGGCTTCTCTGAAATCGTCCTGCTAATTTTTTTTTTGGTTTGTTTTTTTCTTTTTGCTGAGGCAATTGGGGTTAAGTGACTTGCCCAGGGTTACACAGCTAGGAAGTGTCTGAGACCACATTTGAACTCAGGTCCTCCTGACTTCAGGGCTGGTGCTCTAACCACTGCGCCACCTAGCTGCTCCCTGCTAATTGTTTTATTTTGCAGAGGAAATTGGGGTTAAGCGTTTTGCCCAGAGTTACTCAGCTAGGAAGTATTGTGTCTGAAGCTAAATTTGAACTCAGATCCTCTTGACTTCAGGACTGGTGCTCTATTCACTGTGCCACCTAGCTGCCCCTTTATCATTTTTTATACAACATTACCATTCTCCAACTGATGGGCATCCATTCAGTTTTCAGTTTCTTACCACTACAAAAAGATATTGCCACAAATATCTTTGCACATGTGGGTCCCTTTCCTTCCTTTAAGATCTCTTTGGGATACAGGCCTACCAGAAACACTGCTGGATCAAAGGGTATGCACAGCTTGATAAACTTTTTGAGCATAGTTCTAAATTGCTCTCCAGAATGGTTGAATCTATTCACAGTTCCAACAATGCATGTCCCAGCCCTCACACATCCCCTCCTACATTCGTTATATCTTTTCTTGTCATTTTAGCCAATCTGACAGACGTGTAGTGGTATCTCAGAGTTTGTCCTAATTCGCATTTCTCTGATCAATAATGATTTGGAGCACCTTTTCATATGACTAGAAATAGTTTCAATTTCTTCATCTGAAAAATTGTCTGTTCATAACCTTTGATCATTTATCAATTGGAGAATGTCTTGAATTCATATAAATTTGAACCAGTTCTCTATATATTTTAGAAATGAGGCCTTTATCAGACATATCTTTATCATCCATCTTTATCAGAATGGAAAAATGTTTTCCTGGTTTATTGCTTCCCTTCTAATCTTGTCTGCATTAGTTTTGTTTGTACAAAACCTTTTTAACTTAATATCAAAATTATCTATTTTGTGATCAATAATGATCTCCACTTCTTCTTTGGTCACAAATTTCTACCTCTTCCACATATCTGAGGTAAACTATCCTATGTTCTTCTAATATATGACATCTTTTTTTATATCTAGATCATGAATCCATTTTGATCTTATCTTGGTATGTGGTATTAGGGGTGGGTCAATGCCTAGTTTCTGCCATATTAGTTTCCAATTTTCCCAGCAATTTTTGTGAGTTAATTTTTATCCCAAAAGTTGGTCTTTTGAGTTTGTCAACCACTAGATGGCTATAGTCATTGACTATTTTGTCCTGTGAACCTAATCTATTCCACTGATTACTCTGTTTCTTAGCCAGAACCAAATGGTTTTGATGATCACTGCTTTATAATATAATTTTACATCTGGGTACAGCTAGGCCATCTTCATTTGCACTTTTTTTTCCATTAATTCTCTTGAAATTCTTGACCTTTTGTTCTTCCAGATGAATTTTGTTATTATTTTTCTAGGTCTGTAAAATAATTTCTTGGGAGTTTGATTGGCATAGCACTAAATAGATTAATTTTGGCAGTATTGTCACTTTTATTATATTCGCTTCAAGAGCATTTGACATTTTTCCAATGGCTTAAGATCTTATTTGTGTGGAAAGTATTTTGTAGTTGTGTTCATATAGTTCCTAACTTCCCCTTGGGAGATAAGATTCCCAAATATTTTATACTATCAACAGTTATTTTAAATGTTTAATTCAATTGATAGTTTCCCTAAAAGTAAATGAACTCTGCATCCCTACAATTCTGATTTATGTTTTGTTTTAGCCTTTTTGCTAAATTTTAAATTTTTAACTGTTAATTAAAAACAGCTTCTTTATTGTTTTTTTAATGTTTTGAGTCTCTTTGCTTTGTATACACACCACATTTATGTCATAGGAGGAATTCGGTAAGATCTTTTCTTTTGCTATTTCTGCAGTTTTATGTAGTGAAACTGTTTTTTGAATATTTGATAGAATTCACTTGAGTCCATCCTGGTCCAGGAATTTTTCTTTTGAATTCACTTATGGCTTATTCATTTTTTGGCATGAAATTGGATGCTTTAAAAATTTCTATTTGTTGGTGTAGTGATTTGGGTGTTTTACATTTTTGTAAATATATATGTATGTGTGTGTGTATTTGGCAAAGCAATTGGGAGTTAAATGAGTTGCCCAGGGTCATGCAGCTTGTTAACTGTTAAGCATCTGAGGTCTGACAACTCAGGTGGTGTTGACATCAGGGATCTATCCACTACACCTTTTTGTCCATTACATTTTTGTAAATATTTATTTCACTTAAACTAAGTTTTACTGGCATATAATTGGCAACATGTTTTCATTATATCCTTTATTTCTTCATATGAATTGATTTTTCATTTTTATGTTGACAGTTTGCTTGTCCTCAAATTAGCTAATTTATCTATTGGGTTTCTAAAAAAATAATAATTCCCAGCTTTACTTATGAATTCAATGAGTTTTTTTGAGTTTTCAATTTTGTTAATCCTTGACTTTTCAAGATTTTATCTAATTGAGGTATTTAATTTGTGAGTTTAGTATTTTTACTTTGTTCAAATGTTTAGGATTATAATCTAGTCTTTGATTTTAATAACTTTTCCATTTCATCTAATTTTTATTGCTTTGTGGTCAATAATTTTATTTTTGCTTTTCCTTTTTTGAGATGTTGTAAGATGATTGTTTTTTTAAGGATGCTAGAAGTGCTGGAATATATGTATAAGGGGCAGCTAGGTGGTGCAACGGATAAGAGTACCAGTCCTGAAATCAGGAGGACCTGAGTTCAAATTTGATCTCAGACACTTAACACATCCTAGCTGTGTGACCCTGGGCAAGTCACTTAACCTCAATTGCCAGAGCAAAAAAAAAAAAAATTCTATTTCATAATCGTCATAGCTCTATCATACCTAATTTGATGTTTTGTAAAAATTTTAAGATTGCAGAAACTAATGATCTTCACTTTTACAGGTTTACTAAATGTTTTCCTGTGTAATTCACTTAGTTTTTCCTTTAAATATTTTTGAATATGTTGATGCATAAAGTATTGAAATCAATTCATTTTCACCTTTCAAGAAATTTTTCTCATTCTTTATAGTCTATTTTGTTTTTGCTGTTTCCTTGTCTGGTCATAATTTCTACTAGATTTTTGTTAAGAACAAAAGTATTTTGATCTAACCCCTTATTTTAACTCTGGATTAGTCTGTTTCAAATTGTTGGATTTTACTTTCTAATTCATTTTGCTAACCTCGGTGTTATGGATAAGTCATTTCTATTCACTATTTTCTATACTTTTTTCTTCTCTAAATGGCTACCATTTCCTTTCAAATTTTTAACTTCTCTTCGGTATTTCCTTTCTAAATTTTGGATTCTGGGGTTTGTTTTTTTAAACTTATCATTAGTCTATCATTTTTTCCACTTTCTTTTTCCATAAGCATATAATTTCTTAACTGAGTGCATTGCCATCTTGTTCTATGTTTGGGTAGTTTTCTTACATGATTTCTTGGAATATATCTGAGGGTTTTTTTTGGTCATGGATTTCAGGTAGGTTTATAATTCTAAAGATGTTTTCTTGATCTGTTTTTAATGTTGGTTATTATGAAATATATTTTTTCTTTTGTTTTGAAGTCATTATCTGTTAGTTATTAATTTCTATTTGATCTATCCTAAGATGGTTTTAACTTCAAAATTAATTTTTTTTACCAACTCTTTCCTCCATCTTTTCCCACTTAAATAAAAAAAAATTGCAGCATTCCTTTAAAGAATTCTAATTTGGATGCAAGCTATTTTTATTTTCCTTTAAAATTTGAATAGTAGATGTTTTTCAGTTATTTCTTCTTCCAGGTTTGTGTTTTAATCATGAAAAACTTAGCATAAACAATTTATCTTTCAATTTATTTTTTCATTTTTCTTGTTTCAGCCTACAAGTTGAGTTCAAGATATCCCTTGATCAAATCAAAATAGGAATTTTCCTTTGCACCCAGCATATTTTTTTAGACTAGACGATTCATTTTCTCAGGTTAGGATTTTGACTTGTTTTTTCCTTCATGGATGCCAAACTCCTACACAATAATCAGCCTCAGTTGAAAACTATTCACTTAACAGTTTCAAACAATGGGCATTTTTCTACACAAAGAATGAGAATAATAAATTCCTTATGGCTTCAACTATGTTTTAGTTCTACAGGGTTTGTAATGTCTTAAATAATTTAACTTGGCTCTGTGTTTCAAAATCAATAGAACCAAAATCTTCAGGAGTTTGAATACCCTTTACTACACACATCAAAACCTCAGCAGGCTACAAAGATCAATTCACCCTTGGCACTCAAACTTCATCAGTATCATGACTCCTCACAATATAGTATTAATTAGGGAGGAAGGAAAGCATCCTTGTGCAGATGTGCAGTTTGTAGTGGGTTCAGAAGAAAAAGAAGAGGGAGTAGGGCTAACAATACTGCAAAGTTGGGAGTTTAAAAGGTATAAGCAAAGAGAACAATAGGGATAGGGATTCAAGGGTATGAACAGTATAAAGTCGTAATGGCGAGCCATAAGGTTAATTAAAAGAGGAAATCGAGCCAGGACAAGAGTGACAGCTTGTTAGACAGTTCTGATCAGACAGAGAACAAATGTGGAAGGGATGAGGCAAAGAGATGTAAAGACAGGCTATGGGCAAAGGCTCACCAGTGTGAAGATGCAGGTCATAAAATTGATGAACTGGAAAACAAGGGCAACATAAGTGAAGATTCCCAAGTAAAAGAGCAGATATGTAACCCAATTCCCACACATGCCATTCCAAAAATTTAAAACAGAAGTAGATCAAAAAGGAATTAAGAAATAGAAACTTCAGTTAAGTATGCAGCATAGGTTGACAAACAGGGACACCCAGGAACTTGAAGACAACTAAAGAAAAATGCTCAGCCAGAAAGGCTAGCCAAAGTGAGGCTCTAGAAGGCCTTTGAGCTCCAATAATTTTAAGAGTTCCTCAATCAAGATGAAAAATGCTTGCTCCTTCCAAAGAAAGAACTGGTAAGTCTAAATGCAGATCGAGGCATACTTTTTTATTCTTTGTTTTTTTTTTTTTTGGGGGGGGGATTTTTTTTTTTTTGGCAACATGGCTAATGTAAATGTTTTTCACAGTTCTACATGTATAATCTATACCAAATCATTTGTCTTCTCAAGTAGGGAAAGAGAGGGAGGTAAAAAACTTGGAACTCAAAATTAAAAAAAAATTAATGTTAAAAATTGGTTTACATGTAATTGAGAAAACAAAACTAAAAAAAAAAAAAAAAAGGGCCCCAACTAGAATATCCCAGGATGACAAAGCATGTGTGGCCATAATGGAGACTGGAATGCTTTAGCTAAAAAGGCCTAAAATATTCACCTTAGGCCAGAAGACCTACTATATATCTCTCACATCCAGGAAGCTCTAGTATATTAAAATCTAACTTTTCTATAGGGACCAAAAGATGGAAGCGCTTTAGCCAGGAGGCTAAGAATAGTTACATACTTTTCATAAAGAGAACTTTGAGCTCAGTAAAACATCAAATTTCCTGCTAAGAGAGTAGGATCAGTCCACACAGCTTAGGGACTCGGAAAGTTTGCAGCAAGCTAACATGAGTTCTCTTACCACCCTGAAGAGCTCAGCATCCTGTTCCCAGGTGACATAGGTGAATCTGGGACTTGCTAAGACTTTGTGCATAACAGATATCAATTAAAAAGTTAATGGAGGGGCAGCTAGGTGGTGCAGTGGATAGAGCACCAGCCCTTTAGTCAGGAGGACCTGAGTTCAAATCTGGTCTCAGACACAACATTCCCTAGCTGTGTGACCCTGGGGAAGTCACTTAACCTCAAATTATCTCAGCAAAAAGCAAAAAAAAAAAAAAAAAAAGGTTAATGGAAGGATCCCAAGCAATCCCCACTAGGGCAAAACCAAGGACCATTGTTTCATTCAGATGTGTTAGCACCTGGTCCTGACCCTAAGTCCCAATTCAATAAATAAAGTTGGTAATATATTTATCAGTTGCATTTATGTATTCATATATGTCCATATGTATACATTTTTATACATTTATATGACATTTATATAAACAGAGAATATCAATGATAAATATATTTCATGGATCCAAGGATGTCTTGGATACTAGACAAGAAGAAGAAAGTACCTCCACAGCCACTACAGCCTAGAGCCTCAAAGGTATGGCTTTTACATACCTAGGCATATTAGAATTCCTGGAAGATATGAAATACAAGATAAAAAAAAAAATGATGTTACAGATGAATTGGAAAAATAATGAATTGAGAACTCTGGAAGAAGCAGAAGGAGAATTAATTTATTATAGGAGATGAAAAGTCTTACCCAAATGACAAATTCCTTGGGGGGGAAAAAAAAGAGAATGAATCAAACAAAATTCAGTGATTCCATGAAACAATAACAATAAAAAATAATAAAAGCAAATAAAAGAAAATGTAAGGTTATCAAAAACAGCTAACCTACAAGTTGAGAAATTGAAAAAAATAAGGCCTCAATACTTTATTTCAGCAAACCATAAATGAAGCTGCTCAACCATATTATAACTGGAGAAAAAAATAAAGTAGAATTCACTGGAAACCTCCCCAAATCCCAAAATGAAAACCCCAGCAATGTCACTGCTACAACCTATAGCTTCCAGGTTTGAAAGAAATCTACAAGTAGCCAGAAATCTACAAGCAGCCAGTACCAAGGAAAACATTCAGGATTAAGCAAGACTAGGCAGCGGTAAGGATAGGAGAGCTTGGAATTCTGTATTACAAAAGGCAAAAGCTCACAACTAAGAAGAACTTATTTGGCAAAACTAGGTATCATCTTATGGGGGTGGGGGTGGGAAGAGGGAAGTGGGGGGATGGTATGGGTTTTTAGTGAAATATCTCAGTATTTCCTGATTAAAAACAAACAAACAAACAAAAAAAAAACCTGAATAGAATCTTTGAAATGCAAACACAGGGGCCAAGAAAAACCCAGAAAGATTAAACACAGAGCAATTGGAAAGAATTCATGATGGGAAAAGTCTATATTCTATATGTTCTAATAAAGGAGGAAGAAATAAACATTCTTTCAGTCCTAATGTTTTCAAAAGTCATAAACAAGGAAAGATGGAGGCCTGAGGATGGATGGATAGACAGACATCGGTTTATAAACACAAGATATATAGATATAGACAGACACAGTGGTTTTTTTTTTCATGACCTAACGTGAAGACAGAAAAAGGAGAGGAAAAGTAAAACACTAGAAAAGAAGAAAGGGTTAGAACTCACTGTTCACATAATTAGAGTGTGTGATTAAAAGTTCTGAGGCAGTGGTTCATTTTCATCTAAACAAAATGGGGTTGAATACATCCACTAACACACTAAAGGAGTGTGGCAGAGAAAAACATTAAACTCAACAAAATAAGGAGGAATGAGGAGAGGAAGGTTAAAAGAGAGAACAGAGATAGATTAATCATAAAGTAAGAGAGGAAGAAAAGAGGTGCAGTAGATGAGAATCAGATAGCCAAGAATTATGCTCTTCCTTGAAAAGAGGTCAGACAGGAAGACAGAAGGTATGAGGATAGAAAGGAGGAAAATACTATTAGGAATCATAACCATGAATGTGAGAAAGTGGATAGTGTAACAGATTAGAAAGAAGAATACAACAATCTGAAACACCAAGATTCATACATGAGTAAATAAAAGGTGAGATCATAATTTATTACGTTTTAGCTGAATTTTAAAAAATAGGAGTAGAAATCATGTTCTTAAACAAGGCAACAGTAAAAATAGACACAATTAAAAGAAATAAACTAGGAAATTGCATTATTCTTAAAGGCTCCATAGATAATGAATATCAATCCTTAGTAGATAGGCACTGAATATAATATAGAATCTAAATATTTAAAGAGAAAGTTAATCATTTACAGAAAAAGAATAAAACTATCATGGCAAACTATAATATATAATAGCTGTAAAGTAAAACTATAATATTTGGGGACCTACATGTACCACTTTCACTTTCACAAATCTGACAAAAAGGTAAAAAGAAGTTTAGAACTTAAACAGAATTTTACAATAGTTAGAACTCTATAACAGATCTTTGGTGAATACTGGGTCAGAATTAAAAAGTAAACATTTCATCATCCAATAGCACCTTTACAAATACTGAAAACGTACTAGGACATAAATATCTTGCAAACAAATGTAGGAAAGCAGAAATAATAAATACATCTTTTATTGACCGACATGCAAAAAAAATTAATATTCACTAAAGGTCTCTGAAGAAAGATTTAAAAATTATATACGAAATAATTTAATCCTAAAGAATCCGTGAGTCAGAGAACAAATCACAGAAACAGATTTCAACAAGCAAAATGACAATGAGAAAACATAAAACTTTCATGATGTAGACAAAGCAGTCTCTGGAGGAAAATATGTAATGCTAAATGCTTAACAAAAGAGAAAAAGAATAGATCAATGAATTAGAATGCATCAACAACAACAACAAAAAACTGGAAATGTAACACATCAAAAAATCCCAAATAAACACAAAAATAAAAATATTGAGATTAAGAGGAATAAATGAAACTTAAAACTAAAAAAAAAAATCAGTATTAAATTCATAAAACCAGAAGCTACTTTTAAAATTACAATAATAAGTTAGCGAATTTGATTTTAAAAAAGAAAAGCAAATTGGGGTAATGAAAAAAGAAAAATTCATTACAATTTAGTATGACATAAAAGAAAATTACCAGAAATTATTCTGCCAAGTTATATGCCCAAAATGGATAATTAAATGATTATTTATTAAAAAAAAGTACCCACATTAACAGAACAAAAAATATCTTAAAAAGACCCACAACCAAATGATTTTTACAAATTCAATTAAACATTCAAAGAATAATTTCAGTACTATTGTTTTCAAAAAATAAGATCCTAATATACAAATATGGTTATGCTACCTAACCCAGGGATAAAAGAAAAAGATTATAGGCTAGTATCCCTCATTTTAGACACACACACACACACACACACAAACACCCCCCCCCCCAGTCAAATGAAGTAACACATGTAAAACACTTTACCAAACTTGAAATACTGTATCAATATCTATTATTATATGTATGAACATGAGACACTTCTCATAGATTAATGGTCAGCAGGCAGTTTTCAAAGGAATAAATTAAGTTTCTCAACCATATGAAAATGCTTTATATTACTATTTGAGAAATGCAAATTAAAACAACTACAAACAACTTACATGTATCAGATTGGTAAATATGACAAAAAAACCAAACTGAGATGGTTATAAAAAGATAGGTACACTAATGCATTCATTGTTAGTGGAATTACAAACTCTTATCAGCCTTTCTGGAAAGCAATTAGAAATTATACCTGAAATGGATAAACAATTCTTTTGATTCAGTAATACTACTTCTGTGCCTCAAGATATCCCAGAGATCAAAGACAGAGAAAAGACATCTACGTACAAAAATATTTATAGGAGCTTACTGTGTTATAGCAAAGAACTGGAAATAGTGAGGGTGCACATCAGTCTAGGCTTGACTAAACAAATTAAATTATGTGATTTATGGAATATTGTATTTTTCAAAATGGATTCAGAAACATTTGTATGAATGGAGAACTAGAATGACTTATAGTAACATTATATAATACTACAATTATAGCAACATTATTTTTAAAAAACCCTGACAACTTAAGAATTTTATCAGTAATCAATTAAAATTTCAAAGAACTGATGGTGTGCCACTCATCTGAAAAGTGAGACAGTTGGAAAAAACACTTGACAATGGCTGGCACATAAATAAAAGTTGATTATTTCTTCCTCCTGTCTTACCAGTAAGAACGTCTCAAGGTACAGAATGAGACATTTTTGGACATGGTCAATGTGTGAATATGCATTTGTGTTTTTTCCCCTTCTTTTTTTATGGGACCTTTGGAAGAATTAGAGGGATAGAGAGGAGCCAACAATAGTATTGTCAAAAAAAAGGAAAAAAAAAAAAAAGGATTATGCTCAAAAGCAAACAGAACGCAGGTCAGAAGGAAACACAGATGAATTGTCAAACAGCATACTAAATTTATTATATACTTTAAAAGGAAAAGCTATATTTAATATTTGCAATTTCATGTACAATCTTCATTATCTGCTCTTTTTATGTGGAATTCCTTTTTTATTTTAAATTCATAACAATAAAAAGATCAAATAAAAGTTGGGGTAGGAGAGGGGATAGTGATTCAGGTTCTGAAACTCCTTGATAAAGGAAGGAAGAATACTCTTGAGTTAGATAATTGTTGTTAGCAACTGGACAGGGCACTGAAGTGAACCTTAAATGTGATATTTCTGAATGAAGTGGTAGAGGGAGGTCTCAGCTGAAATCAATAGTAAGAAAAAACATTTCTATTTCCTCCCTGGGTCCATTGTGCCTGACAGGTTTCAGCTATATAAGGTAGAAGTGTGAGAGACAGGTCTAATAGGAAAGACAGTTTTCATAGAGCACAATGGAAAGGAGGGAACAACAAGAATGGGAAAGAGTTTCAGGGTAAGTAGGGACTAATATAAATGGGATGCAAAGGGGGAGAGATGTCAGGAAGGCAAACTTCTGCCTAGGCAATCTTAAAACTGAATCACAAGAGATTTTGAGTGGAGCCATAGTATAGTTATATCTTTTTTCAGTAGCAATGATAGCAGAACTGATTTCTCATGCAATATTTGAGAACAAAAGAGGAAGGATAAAGTGGGTGGGAAGCAGGTAAATAGCAAGATACCTGTCAGGCTATGATCCTTGTCCTATTCCTGGAGTAAGGGATGGATGGGAAAATAAAGGTCCTGGTGTATGGGCTCTCCATGTTTTTAGAAGGCAGATAGGCATTTTGTCAATAGATAAAGATACTGGGCATAAAGTTAGGAAAATGCAAATTAAAATCTCAGCCTAAGACATGTACTAGCTATATAATCTTGAACAAGTCATATAACCTTTCTACCTCAGTTTTCTCAACTACAAAATGGAGGTGGAATAGCACTGACCTCCCAGGGTTCCTTTAAGGATTAGATGTTTATAAAGAGCCTGGCACGTAAATAAAATGGACATAGTAGGTGCTATGAAAATTCTTATTCCATTACCATGTACTTTTGCCAGTATACCGCACTTTAAAATTTTCTAAGTGCTTTACAAATATTTCACGTGATCCTCACAACCCCAAGAGCCAGATGTTATTATCTCTATTTCACAGATGAGGAAATTGAATCAAAGGTTGTGACTTGCTCAGGCTCACAACTAATATATGTTTTAGACCAGATTTGAACTCAGATGTTCCTGACTCAAGGTCCAGCATTCTTCTCCAATGAATCAAGAGAAACAATGCCATGTAAAGTATATCAGTCCTGAAATCTCTTCCCAACTCTTCTTGCAAAGACCCAACTCCAAGGTTACCTCTTCCATTTTGCTTTTTGTTTGCCTTGTCCTTTTCCCTCAAGGGAAAGTGATCTTTTCTTCTTAAAAAATTTCAAACTTGGGGCAGCTAGGTGGCGCAGTGGTTAGAGCACCAGCCCTGAAGTCAGGAGGACCTGAGTTCAAATCTGGTCTCAGACACTTCCTAGCTATGTGACCCTGGGCAAGTCACTTAACCCCATTTGCCTCAGCAAAAAGCAAAAAAAAAAAAAAAAAATTCAAACTACTTTAACTGGCTGGACCTTCCAATTTTCAATTTTTTAGAGTTGTGTATATGTATTTGTGTGTGTAATCTTCCTATTTTAAGGTCCTTGAAAATGGTATCAAATATTTCTTTGCTTCAACAGCACCTAATAGTGATATTAAGAATTGAATTCCTTCCAAGTAATAATAGCAACTTACATTTATATTGTGCTTTTAAGATTTATAAAACACTTTCCATAACCCATCTGAGATTAAGTTTTAGTTTGATCATTTACATTTTAGGCTAACTTGACTTTACCCATATCAAGTGCAACAGTCACTCAGTCAACAAGTATTAATTAAATGCTATGTGCCGGCCACATGCTATGCTAAACACTAGAGACAAGAAAGGAAAAAACAGTTGCTTCTTTCAAAGATCTAACATTATGACAGGGAGACATGTTAATTATGTAATACAATTTCTAGTGAACATATTACATGCCGAATGACTAATATTTAACTGTAGCAACCGAGTGATTTAAAAATCTCATCTGTTCTTTTATACTTTGCCCAGCAGTGAGTGGGAATTCCAGGAATCTTATTTTATTTTGTTCTTTGTGGAAAATAGCAACAGTTAAGGAGAATAGAACATACTGTATTACTGAGTTTCACAAATTTATTGGTATTTTAGTAAAGACATTCATCTCAGTCATCACTCTCTCCTGTCTTGACCTTAGGCTATCATTTCATTTGGGTCAAGAAAACATTCAGAAGAGGAAGAATCCTTACTTTAAACATAACAATAAAAAGGACAAAAATGGAAAGTTTGCCTACATTAGAGTATCTAAAGATAAATTTATGAATTTTGGTATGGTTAAGTCAAATAAAGAAGAACTAATAGTTCTATGTACATTTTCATTGTTTTATGTGGGGCATATTCTAAATATAAATGCAACTGGACAAAAGTATTAGGAATATACAGTACAAGGCAGCTCCTCTGGAACGATTACCTATTATTCTAAGAGCTTAACTGGCAGTTACCACCAATAGAATAGTCTAAAGCTGCCTTCAAATTCAACATTGAAGGAATTTTCAAGAAAACATACATTTTTTTATGACAAAGCTTTTAAAGATACTAGAACAGGTGTTCCAACGGCATTATATTTCAAAGAAATTTAAGATTACGTATACGATACAAAAATACAAAAGAAACCTTGCAGAACTTACAGACTCAAAGTATAAGTGGTCAAATCTTTCATAAAATAATTTTAAAGATGCACTCTCTTCTATTTTCAGTACCTGAAATGGGCTAGTGGTCTACAAAGAAACAGGCTTATAAATGAGCATATGCCAGCCTAGTAATGAGAAAATTAACGTTGCTTAAATTCAAATTAGTTTTCACTAAATTGGTAATTTAAATGTTCTGACAATACAGAAAGTGCACCTTCTTCACCATCTTTATACAATGTTAATGAATTTTTGGTGTATCATTTCTTTTAAAATTAAAAAAGCCAAATGCATTTAAGCAATGTACATATTTTAATCACATTTTTGGTGGTGGCTTACTTTTTAAAAGAAACAGCTTCCTTATATTTACCTCAAGTCTGGTGGACATGCTTACAGGAGCTTGTTAATACCAATAACTCAAATAAACACATTTAAAATACTGATTTACTTGCACAGTAAATGCTTGTCCTTTGAAAACCAATGAAGTTAGGACAAGCCCTATTAAGCTGAATCAGGCCACATCATATATTAAACACTTTACATAAAATTTCAAAAGAGTAATTATGGTTTTTCTTGTTATAGCTTCTGTAGCTGCTGTTAGCAATGCCTAGTTCATGACTAAAAAAAAAGTCCATTGAAAAAAAAGCTGTCATATTTCTATTTCGTCTAAATTATTTTCAAATCAACGTTCCAGTAACACTTCCCTCCCAGTACAACACTCCTCTATAAGGCTGTTCTTGGGAGCCAGATAGTTTAGGTAAAGATAGTTTAGTAGTTGTTTTCAATTTGAACAGTCAAAGAGACAGTAAACTTTTGCTTCCTCCTTAATGTGCTAATAGTTGTGACTAAAAAAATAAGCAATTCTTAAAAAGGTACCATTTCTGACTTCTTTATTATCTGTAACCTTTCGAAACTAATCACATGAACTACAAAATTAGCAAATGTCTTGAAATCTGTATATAAAACATAAATTACCTCTAATTTCAAACTTTCATTTATTAGTACACCACTAAATTTTTTTTTTAAAGTGGCTCCAAAGATAGTCTTATACCATTCTTTTTTTTCCTTTAAAAAAAAAAAAAAAAAAAAAGGAAACTGTTCCTTTTAACATCACACCCACCCCATACCCCAATCTTGAAACACATCATTTAGTCATCATCTTGGTCATGGACATTTCCAAGGTGAGATTTTATATTTCGTTCCCACAGCTTCTGGTTATCAGAAAATCCATGTTTTCCTTTATTGAAGGAATTTGGTCCAGCTGATGTTGGTGTATCCCTATTTATAAGAATGAAAAAGAAGGAATTTATAAACAGTTTAAAGACCTTTAGATAGCACTGTAATAAAGCAAGATGTGAAAATTTCATTATTCAATTCCCCTTCAATAATTAGCTGTTAAGGTAGACAGCCTGCATTCCCATTTTACAGATGAGAAAAAAACAAAAACAAAAAAACCCCCCAAACCAGAAATTGAGCAATTTGTCTACAGTCAAACAGGCAGTGTGAAATCTTGGATTTAAGTCCAGGTCTCTTCAGATTTCAAATAAATTCTGTCTAGTGATTCTCCTCTCTTTCATAATCTTAACCTCATTTTCTCATATTTTAGTGTTTCTAAATATGACACTGTTCATATACCATAATGGTTTAAGTAAACATAAAGGAAAAATACCATGAAGGTATACAGTATAATATTAACACTATTATGTTCTACTCTTAAGACTGTTATGCCAAATAAAGAAAACAAATGTGGTATTTTTAAAGCAACATGGTACCAAAATTAGCCTTTTAAAATTTTTGTCAATATGATTTCTTTTAGAAGACTTACATTATTCTTATTTGCACTATCCAATTTAAAATTAAATAACCTCTTTTCAGACTCTAGTTCCTTTGCCTTTTATGGAATGGGTATCTTATCTTGCTCTATTCTGTAGGAATTAAGTATCTTCAAAATTTGCTCTCTTTTTTGGGGGGTTACTTTAAGATTGTGCATTCCTTATAAGGTACCAAGGTATTAATTTTGCAAAAATGGATGAGAAGATATTATTACTATCCTTCATATTAATAACCTAATCAACAACAATAAACTTAAATTTTAACCCATGACAAATTTTGTGTCTATTTAACTAAAAACCATCTGTTGATCTCTGAAAAGAATCCTAAGGAGAAATTTTAAAAAAAAAAATTTATATAATATTTTTTCCTCAAAGAAACTTTTTTTCCCATCAGGTGAGGAAGTAAAGAACCTCTGACTTCTTATAAAGTTTGTGATTTCTTTTTGTCCCAAAATAAATGATGGTCACCTCTCAATTCCTTGGAAGAAGTAAAACAGTAGTAAAACTTTCATTATGTGACTTTATCCCAAGAGATTTAGGATCTAACAATATCCTTCAATGACTTCAGTTCTTCCATGATGTTAACAGTTTAAACATATGCAAAAAATTTAAATACCTTCCAATATTCTTCATCCGCATCTTTGCTTCTGGAGGCATTTCCTCTGGTTCACTCTGGGAAAAAAATATCATAGATGAAATGTTGGTACAAAACTAATAATTATTTCCTTTTTTTTTTTTTTTGCTAAGGCAATTGGGGTTAAGTTACTTGCTCAGGATCACACAGCCAGGAAGTGTTAAGCATCTGGGGCTAGATTTGAACTCGGGTCCCTGTGATTTCAGGGCTGGTGCTCTATCCACTACACCAAATAGCAGCTCCTATTTCCCTTTTTTTTTTTTTTTTTTTTTTTAAATAAAGCTGTGGATGACTACCAGTACCATTTTTTTTAAAGATGGAAATTTAAAAAATCTATTTAGTAATCAATAGCTTTTTAAAATCTTGAATTTATACAGAATTACAAATGCTTTGTAAAAAAAAAAAAACAACAGATTTTTTGTTCCTTGTTATTGTAAATCATAGTTATATAACTCAGATGTGGAAGGAAGAAAAAAAAAAACTATTAAAACTATTTTAGCAGAAACTGACTGTCCTTAACCAAAGTCAAGTTTAGCACGTAACAAAAAACACTATTTGTTTTATATGAGGCAAATAAAGACCTTAATCCCAAGAAGAAAATCTTTATTGCTTAGAATGACTACTCTCAACCTACTTTTCAGACGACACAACTCTCATCCCCCAACTGGTCCTACCTTCCACCTGACCCCTGAGCTGTAACCCTTGAGAGAAATCACAGTAAGGTATAATCCAGTGCTTTAACCAGCAATGCAACCCCCCCCCCCAATTACAAAAGCAAGATCTCATTACCAAAGTTCTTGAAATTGTCAAATGTTGTTCAAGATCAGAAAATAATATGATTGTATCAATCAAAATGATAATAGATATGTCTTTTTACAACAGTCTTTTTTTATTAAAATTTTTTATATTATAATAAATTTGATAATAAAATAAAATAAATAAAAATAATAAATATTACTTATTTTCAAAACACATGCAGGGATAATTTTTCAACACTGACCCTTGCAAAACCTTGTTCCAAAGTTTCCCCTCTTTCGCCTCATCCCCTCCTCTAGATGGCAAGTAATCCAATATATGTTAAAACATGTTAAAATATTATACATCAGTCTTTATCTAACCTCTACTCACATTAAACACTTGAAAATTCTTTAGACAATTACAATTAGGTAACCCTAGACAAATTACTTGTTCTTTTTGAGTATCAGTCATATTTATCAATAAAATGGGGAGAATTATAGCACCTATTATGCAAGATTACTGTGAAAATCAAATGAGATTATGTGCATACAAAGTGCAAATCTTAAAACCCTATTAGACATGAGCTAGTATTACATACTGAAATCAGACTTTAGTTACAAATAAAAATGCTAATTTTATCTTCACCAGAAAGTAACATCATGAACAGAAGAAAATAGGGCTCTGGAATCTTGTCCTCAAACTCTTAAGAATCTTGAAATTAGGGCTATGAAGATGATGCTTCATTTCAGTCTTAACTTCTGTGTGGCCCACGAATTCCTCCTGCACTTTTAATAAGCAGTCATTCTATTTTTGCTTAAACATGCTTACCAATCACCCATTCTTGCTTGATTGAACCTTCAAGCTTGAGGGAGATAGAATTCCCCTCTTCAAATACCAAAAGATCACCCACCCATCCTCTTTCTCCCCAAATCTTACAGATGCCACCAGAAAAATTCAAAATTTTGGGAACACCTATGTTTTTCCTCCTCTCTTTGCTTCTTAAATACTTCATATTCTTTCAAAGCTCAGCTCATGGGCCATTTCTTTCAAGAGGGCTTTCCTGATTCTCCCAGTTAATATCTCTCTGCTGCTATCAGTTTGCAGTGATTTTTTTAAAAATTAAAATATATTTATCTATGAACCTGCTATTCTCTTCCCAGCTTCCTTTCCCAACCCCTCCCCCTCCACAAAATATAAGCTCAAGGATAAAGAATGGTTTTATTTTTTCTAAATGTACCCCTTGTGCTTTGCCACATATTAGGCAACTGTTACTGACAGATTGAATTGCTATTTTCTATCCCATCACCCAATTATTCTTTTTTGTGAAGTCAGTTTTAGTCTCCTTGAAGAAGTCTAAAAAATCTTTAATATGGTTAATTTAAGAATAAGAAACAGAATTAGCCATTGACTTACATCATCATCTTCATTGAAAACTGCTGCTACTGAAAGGGTTTTAGGGGCAAGAGTTGGAACAGTTTCTTTAGGCTTCTAAAAAAGAGACATCAAAACAGATGAACACTATATAAGCAAAGAATGTATATTATATGCACGCAATTCAAAAGAAGAAAACAGTGATTTTTTTTTTGTATTAAAAAAAAGAAGGTTTTTGCTTTCAAAATATTTTAAGCAACAAATAAGTCAGTACTTTGGAAAAATCTCATGTTTTAGGTCCCCTATGCTCCCTGAGAATATGGAACTATTATTAGGTATGACAGACCTAATTACTAATAGTTTTTAAGTAAACTTGAATATTTATATGTTAACCCCAAAAACGTCATTTACTCATTAAAGTCCCATATATTTGATTTTGTAGAGAATTTTTTCCCAAGGACAGTTTAATGCCATGTGTATACCAGGCATTAAAGATACATTTGCTGACTGATTTTTATGAAGTTATAAGACATGATCTTCTAAAGGAGTACCAATCACAAATGTGAATTATATGGACTCCTGACTACACAAATAATCAATCCATATAATACAGTGAAATCTGTCACAGAGTCCATAACTAACCATTTACTTGCTATCATTAGTTTTAATACATTTAGTAGGATGCATAAAATTTTAATACACAAAAATCTTAAATCAAGAAAAGAATGATAACAAGTGGTCTGAATTTTCTTTTTACTTATTTTAAAATTTAAAACCCCCCTAAAATAATGAAAATAACCTCCCAAAATCCTGCCCTTAAAATTCACCTAACAAAAAGACCATTTTGGGTGGTAACGATTATGTCTGTTACTATGGGATTTTTCAAAAAGGACCACATACCAAGATTACAAAAACAGTTGGAAAGAAACCCATGTAACATTTTAGATGATTATTTTTGAAAGATAATCTAGAATATATGCATCTGGCAGCAAAACACTGTTTCTCCCCAAAAATTAACTTCAGAAAATAACTGCTGCTGTTATGACAGTTATAACTAACCACTTTCAATAGTGGAGAATTTTAGATGACTTCTGTTTTACTCAAAAGCCTAGTACTAATACCATATGTCATCTAACATTAACTTAATATTTATTCCTTATTGGCAATATATTCCACTTACTTGATTTTACCAAGGTTCCAAGAGATTAAAATTTTCTATCTTAGAGTACAAGTTTAAACTGTTTTTTTTTTTTAATAAGTCTACATCCTTTTTGTTAAAATTCCAAATAAAGATGATGAAGAATTTAAGTTTTATCATGTGCTATTTAAGTCAAGTGACAAATCTGGAGCCTTTACAGAATTTAGCTATTTTGGTATTCTAGTATGCCCCAAATTTTTCCAATAGATTTCACAAGTTCAAAGAAAAGGCATGAGAGAATAAATAAAAGCAAGTAACTTGCCCAAGATCAAGTAGTAGAGGCAAGATTTGAACCCAAGCAACATTCTAAAGTTAAGAATCTTTTACATTTGCTCTCTCACCATTTAGTTCGGGGGAGGGGGTTGTGGATGGGAGAAAGAGACACTCAAACCAGAGAGCCATACAAACAGAAGAGACAGAGGAAAGAATTATTTGATGAGAGAATATGCCAAAATTAAAGAAATAGTAATTTTTAAAATGCAATAATGGTTTAGTCTTATAATCATATCAGGAAGGCTAAAGTCTGGAATCAATTGAGGCTTGTGATAAATCAAAAGATTTTTGTTTGTTTGTTTTTTTAAACAGAAATGTTACATTGGGGAAAAGACCAAGGACAGCATAGGCCGCCTATTTGGGGTAAAAGGAAAGATAACAGATAACCTAGGGAAATGGAGCATTTGCTTCCTATTTTACATTTGTTTTTCATCAAAAACAGTCTTCATAATAATGAGGGGAAAAAATTATGAGGAAACTAAAATTCAAGAAAGTGAGAGATAATAAGAACTTCTTGAAATGAGTTCAGAAAAGGCAATTCAACAAAATGTAAGACTGACTGTGACCTTGATGCCTGAAAACACTCTGGAGGGGAACATTAAATGGTTGGTTTGTGAGCAAGTAGAAAGGAAATTAAAGGTTGATATAATTTAGCCTAGGCTCATTAAAACAAACCATGCCAAATGAACCATATTTCCTTTCTTGACAGGGTTACTATATAGAATATATCAGTAAAAAGCTACAGAGTATCTGGATTTCCCAAGATATCTGATAAACTTTCATAAAATTCCTGCAGACAATAAAAAGATGCAGGCTAGATGAAAATACAATTAGATGAATGCATAACTGAAGATACTTGACACACTTATAACATTTGTAAGCAAACTGAAACTGGGCAGGACAGCTATATGATGAGAACTGGGATCCAAAAAAGTGTTGGAACATTAGAATGGAAAAAAGACAAAATAGTTAGAAAAAAAAAATTTTCCCAGTAGTTGAGGCTCAAGGATGTTGGTGGAGTAAAACCTTCAGCCAGAGTTACTGGTCTCAGAAATACTCTATTTGACTAATAGTCTCAGACACTGAAGAATGAATTCGGTACACCATTTTTTCCTGGCTTAGACAAGAAAGAGAGAATCAGACTACAGACACAAAACTAGATTTTACAGCCATTCTCTACCAAATGAAACATGGATTGCAAAGACCAAGGACCCACTGGCAGTGGTAAAGATGATCAACAGATGAATAGGAGGTAGTTCAAAGCTGAAGAGTGAAGTAAAAAGTTAAGAGATGGATGAAGATCTGATCAATGGGACATAGTGATCAAATAGTGACTGGGACATTTTGGGAACAAGTGATACAAGTTGAAGATGCTTTTCACTGTTTTCCATGTGAACACATTTCCCCATAGTTTCCTCATGTCTTCAATATCTACTCTATATACAGACCTCTGCATATAGAGGCCTCTCTAGAAACACAACAAAATAAGGCAGAGTTAAGGGTCCTGATTCCACAGACCCAAAAGAATTAGACAAAGATCCACTTTTTTTCTTTCTGAAGATACTTTATAAAGTTCTGTTCAATTTAAAGTGATACAATTAAGTTTTTACTTTCTATGATTCTGTATCATAGTTCTAGGGTTTTCATTAATCTTTCCTAAATAATATCAATCTAAAGTGCATACTCACAAACAGATACATATACTATGTAACTGTAGGATACATTTTCAGACAAAATGTCTATGAAGTCTTTATTTATTTATTTATTTTTATATTAGATTCTCAAACAATCTTCTGATTCCCTCCCCATCCCCTGTGAACACCGAGTTCAAAATAATGACTCACACTTGCTCCAAGTTTGATGGATATGACTGGTGCTTTCTTTGCCGTCTGACTGCCTATGGCAAACCCAAACTTGGCTATCTTTGCAGGCACAGGCTTGGATGAGAAGTCTTCGGCTTCTTCTTCAGCTGATCGCTTCTCTGCGCTGCGACTCGAATTTTCCCCTCCATTACTGGAAGAAACAGTCTTAGTTTTCACAGGTTTTTCTGCCTCTTCTTCAGGTCCTGGTGAAGTCGAAACAACTTACCAAGATGAGCTAATTTTACTGAGCAGAGTGATGGGAGCAGCAACCTCATAAAGCATTGTTATAAGGAAAGTACCTCTGCAGCTGCAAACCTACTGGCCCAACAATCTCCTCCACTGTTTTGTTTGAGCATACAGACGGAATAGAGATTGTGTGGCAGTAGAAGAGGCTCTTTTGAAGTAACTAGCATAAAATACAGGGCAACTTAAAATTACAAACATATTTTTGAAAAAATGAATACACTTTTGACTAAACATTGCTCTACTACACAAAACCAAAAATTCTATTTGTGTGGGGGGAGAGGAAAAAAAGGTAAAGGAGAGTCTGCTTAAAACAAAAAAAAACTTCCAAAATACCCAAGTGGTTAAAAATTCCTCAGCATGATCATCTAATTTGTTAGCAATTAAATGTTTATAATTAAGGGCAATCTTGAAGATAAGGAGAATATGGCTGGAAATTTCTGGCAATGTCTAAATTCTACAATTGCATTAATATTTACCTAGAAAGGAGTCATTAACAGTATTGGTTTGAAACTGAATTTACTGAAAAATATTAGTAAATAAAGTATGCCTTAGAATTTTGGTTATACTGAGGTATTTGAAATTACAGAGAGCAATTAAGAAAAGGAGAATACAGATGTTTTCCATTCTCATAGTGCAATAAAATTCTCAATTATTTATTTAATGAAGGAAACATATCATGGATAGGATCAAGTAAGTGATAATCTACAAGTAATTCATGTTTAATTTTGGAATATACCAAATTTATTTCAGTAATTTTTGCCTTCCTTGATATTTAGTATTAAATTTAAGACTGAAAAAAATCCAAGTATCAAATTTAAAAACTAAGCATATACCAGATGAACAGCAGAAGGTGTTTAGGAACATACTAGATGTTGGGAAATAAGGAAACTAATTCAAGATTTAAAATTTATTTTCTTTCTTTTTTCGTTCTAGACAACATGCTATTTTATAAATGTGTGGCAGATCAGTCAGAGATAATAGGAAAAAATGAAACCAAAAATGAAATAAAAGAAAAGAAAAAGACATAAGTGTAGCTGTTAGAAAGCTAGGCTTTAAGGTCCAAGTACTGAAATGGGCAGGGTTTTTTTTTCTCCTTTTAATTAATAAATACTTGAACTTAATATTCAAGGTTGTTTGGAAAAAAGTAGAAATATCTTCACATTACTGCCGTAGATTCCACCTCTGGTAAATGAGCAATGAGAACAATGTTAGGTTACCCAGAGTGGAATTAACTAGGATTTAGTTTTGGATTGGGAAATTAAGGAACCAGGTGGAAGAAAGTATTTTATCATATCTGCAGAGGATGGCAGATGATGCCAATCACTCACTAAAATATTATAACAAATTACTGAGGTGTAAAAGGTTGCCCAAAATATAGTGTCTATAAAGTTTATAAAGTTGCCCACATAAGTTTTATCTATAAGTTTAAGTAAACTAACAATCTGACTTATTAAGCTCATATTTAAATGAGGAAAAAAGATTTGGTAGTGATATAAAACAAGATGACATTATGGATTACATATTATAAAGGTGAATTATATGGTTACATGAAATTCTAATTCAAGTGATACTTATATTATATTCCACTTGTATTCAAGTGGAAAACACTAGAACAGCATTAAAAAAAAGGACCAAAGTTCTAGCTGTGATCCACTAATTTCTCTTCTAAACATTTTGATAACTATATTTCAATGTTTGATTTCCTTTGTAATCCCACGTATTTATGCATTTAAAAAGTTAATTCTAAGGTTTTTTTAATAGACTTCCTGGACTATGAGAGCAGTCCACAAATAAAATTCAAGAATCCCTGATCTAAAATTTAAAGACAATAATATCAACTGATTTTATTTTCTCCTTATATTCTTTTGCTTCTGTCTTTGTTACCAATCCCAGTCTTTCTAGAATTAAATTCCGGGGCACAGGAAATTTGAACAAATTATACCAGGATTGAATCAGAAGAAAAAAATTGATACAGCAACACCTCTCAGGTATCTGGGATTTGCTTGGTGTGGGAATTCCATTCATTATCCAAGCAGACTACCAACCATAAAAACTAGCCTCATTCTCAGAAAGGTTAATGCTAAAAAATGTGTTTATAAAGTACAAATTCTAGGTAGAAAGCAAAAGCACAATTTGAATCTAGGTCTCCCTGACTCCTAATCAAAGTCCACTATCCACACCAAACAAGTCATTCGGGAGAGCAATGACAGAAATATATTTGAAAAAGTTCCTGACTTGTATGTATGTTGAGTTCCATTTATTTACTTAGTTTCTATCCTGGAAAAACAAAACAAAACAAAAACCCTTATTAGACTAGTCCTCTATGTAACACAACCCAAAGGGTTTCTCTCAAACAGCAAATTATGTACAACTCAATTTTATCTTCTATTGCATTTTTAGCAACTAAAAAAGCAAAGTTAAATAAAACACCACCTATTTCTCAGGTCTACTCTGAGAATAATACCAATTCTACTTAAGAGCAACAATTTGCCCTTGGGTTTCAAGTTAGTCTTAAGTGGACAGCTTCACAACCAGGAAAAACCTTTCACTACCAAATATGTAAATTTCCATGTCACTATTCAGATCCATAATTATGAAAAAAGAAAGAAGAAAACAGAAGGGTGGAAGGAAAGGGTATAACAATCATATGGTAGAATCTTCTCCATGGAGGATGTGACCCACTAATTGTACTAACAAGTACAAACTGACTTCTTCCTTTCACTAGAATGATTTTCCCTGGTCGAAGACTTTGCTTGGAAATGTATTTCAAAAATACATTTAATAAGATATGGAAAACAAAACAAATAAGAAATTGAGACCAAATAGTCTGGCAGTAAAACCTCCTTATTTATTGCTTTGGTTGTTGGACAAATTTCAACTGTTTGTATTATGTAATTCATATGAGAAAATGGATTTCTCAACTAACTCAAACTTGAAATAGCTTGAGTTAATTACTCAAATCAATCACACATATTTTAAAAATAGCACCCTCCAAGTCTATACTACAAAAAACAAGTCACTTAAATTAGACTTAGAGATTCAAAGCTGCAAGGGGATCTTAGCTATCATTTGGTCCAACTTCTGCATTCTACAGACTACAAATCCAGGCCTAGAAAGTTTGTGGTCACAGAAATTTCACAGTAAAGGGACAGAGGCAGAATTTAAGTCCCAGGGCTTCAACTTCAAATCTCACATTTTTCCCTTTTATATTATGCTGCCTCTTCAGTATTCTGGATCTTTTACAAAGAACTACTAAATCTACATGCTTTAATAAGATACAATTGCATTTTCCCTGCTAAAATTTCCTTCACTAGTTTTAAAGTCTTAACATAACAAAATTCTAAAATCTTGCCCTCATCTATTTTTCCTCCTCTGCTTTCTCAAT
Source organism: Myrmecobius fasciatus (assembly GCA_023553655.1). Taxonomy (NCBI): domain Eukaryota; kingdom Metazoa; phylum Chordata; class Mammalia; order Dasyuromorphia; family Myrmecobiidae; genus Myrmecobius; species Myrmecobius fasciatus. The sequence continues at coordinate 232,137 of JAJPUD010002645.1, forward strand.
GTAGGAAGCAGGGGAAAAAAATCCAGACCTCTAGCCACACACATACCCTAATCCAATCTGAGGAAGTCCCAATACCAAAGCCTTGAAAATCAAATTTACATAGTTTATTGCTCTCACAACAACACTACTGCTGCAAATCTATTTCACCTTGGGTAAAAAGAGAACAGTATTTTAGAGTATTCAGTTATTTTTCAATTGTTTTCTCTCTTCTATAAAATTTTGAAGCATTATAAACTGTTTCAATTCATAAATTTGAAATCAAGTTAGATGAAGGAAATTTTTGTTTCCCTCATCAATAGGGGGTGGGGGTGGGGTGGAGTAGTGTGGAGGAGAGAATCTACAAGACCTTTGAAGCACCTTTAAGCAAGTAAGAAAGTAATTGATAATTGACATATTAGGACATTGTTGATAACTCATTTATAAATTTCTTGAAATTTTTGCAAAGCTGCTTTCCTCACAACCACCCTGTGAGGTAGGTAAAGCATTATTCTAATTTATAGATGAGACTAAGGTTCTGTGAATTTAAGCTGACACACATATACATATAGATTTCAACCTATCCAAATCTATAATCACATATAAAGAAGATAAAATCACATACATAAGATAAAGGTCTGGCTTGTGATTTGAGCCCTTCTCTGTTGACTACAAATTTAACACTAAAGTATAAAGTCTCACATGAACAATAAATTACCCACAAGTTTTTTTGTTTTATTTTGTTTTTAAAGCACTATACTACCTTAATATATTTTTTTAAAAAACATAATTTGATGGGAATTTGGTTTATAAACAGTGAAGCACTCCTATTATGGCTAATAATATTGCTGCCACAATTGGTATAAATGACTTCACATACTATATATTCTATAACTCTAACAGTTATTTTCTTACTGTTTGCTCTAATATTTTGACATAAATTGATTCGGCACACTACTACTTAACAACTAATCTTTTTAAAATTTTAGTGACAAACTGGGAATTATATGCCACTTCTGGGACATCTTGGGACAACATATTAAACAGTTCCTTACTCCTATCCTTAGGAATTTTGGTAACATTTTAAAAGGAAATTCTAGCTATCATATACACATAAGCTTCTTTGGATTTCAAATCTGTGTTCTTCCCAAAAAGCAATGACTAAATTATTTTCATTTTGGGACATACATTTCAAGGTGGTTTTAAAGTCTTAATGCTGTGATATTAAAACGGAACTCCTTAAATACTGCCTTAATAAGGCAGTATTAAATTTTAAAAGTTTACTATATTTGAACAGAAAAGCATGTGATGTCAAAATATAACAGAGAAGAAATTTCTCCAACTTGGACCTTCAAAAAGGGGATTTAGGTACAAAAGTAATTGTATACTTCATTTATTTCTCTGATAGAAGGAAATAATTTTGAACAATCCATTCACACTGAAAAATTAAAACGGGCACTTCACTCATGCCACTTATTCTAGGATTCTTTAAAAGATTTTTCCTACAAGTGCTGGTGAGCGCTAGATCCTCATGAGGATCAGATCAGAAAAAATTTTGAGTCTGTTAGGTACTAGGATTGGGAAGGGGGAAAAGGAGTGGTTTGAATATTATGTAATGTATCTTTTTTCCCCCTACACAGCACAAAAACCCATCCGAATGACAGGAAGAAAGGCAACAAAACTAACATTAATCTGAGTTTTATTTATTCCACAACATAACAGAACACAGGACAGGTCACACCAGACCATTTGTATGCCTAAAAATCTGGCATTCTGCCTCCTAGCGACAGCCAAAAGGGAGAGGAAAGATGATTCCAGGGAAGGCAAGATCCTGACCCTGAGAACATGCAATTACTGAACAATCCATCAAAAGGGTGGGGAGACTCTCAGACACCCCCGCCCCAATCTTTCCCAGTGACCACAATAATTAAGAAGGAAGAGAAGGGAAATATTGTTGCAGAAACAAGAACCTGACTCATTTCAGGGGTAAACAGTAATGACCCTGCTGTATTAAGACAGGTCACTGTGGGACACCGGCTGCTGCGAGACTCCCAGGGGGGGCAGTTTATGCCTGGGAAGGCTCTCACAAGTCGGGGAAGGCGGGAGAGAGCAGGTTGGGGAGGGAAGGGGAGCAGACAGCTCCCGCACTGCGGCCCCCGAGGAAGGAGATGTACGGGAGATGGGGAGAGGCTTGACCGGCCCGCGGCTTCTTCCCTCTCAGGCTTTAGCTCGATTCAAGACCCGCCCCCCTCCCCCACTCCACCCCCAATCTCCCCGTAGGTCTAGTCTCCTCCTCGAGGGAGGATCCCGGAGGAGGGCTCTCGGTCCCAGGGTGGGCTCAAGCGCCTCGAAGTCTGCATCAAGTGGATTCGGGGCTCGGGGCCCATGGGGAGAGAAGCGCAGACTACGCCATAGTCTAGCCGTGCCGTGTCCGCCCAAGCCATCCCCGTCTCCCGCTACCTCCCCACCCCCGCCTCGACTACCGGCATACCCCCACTCCCCCCACCCAGGGAGCTCGGAGGAAGGCCCAGAGCGGCCCCCACGGCCCGCGACGCTGGGTTTGTTTTCACCTCCGGCGCTTCCTGCTCGCTGCGGCTTCTCCGGCTTCTCCTCTCCCGCTTTCCCGTCCGCCATTTTCCCCGCGGCTTCCTCCCCCGCCACCGCTCCAAGGACGTCACGACCACGGCCCCGCCCCGGCCACCATAGAGGGAACCGAATGGCGGCCGGCTGTGGTCTCCAGGAGGGAAGCGGCTCCCTACCGGAAGCTGCAGTGTGACGCCATCTCCTCTGACATCGCGGAAGTAGCTGGGCTCACCTCCAATGATTGGTCAAACGCCTAACCAATCATGGGGAAGGTTTTTTTTTTTAATCTCGTTAATCCAATTCGATTGCTCAATGTAACCAACACCAAACTGGATAGTTTAGATTCTAAAGGCTAGGAGGACCGTACTGAGACCATTCGCTGAAGCCGTAGTTTGAGCTTTACTATTGGCTTAGATGCACCTAATCTTCCCCTTAAAGTCTGATCATGGCACTCCTTTACTCAGCGTTAGTGGCTCCCTAATGCGTCTAAAATAAAATATAAACTTCAACTTGGACATTTAAAGTCAGTAACGAATTGGTTCCAATCTGTCTTTTTTAGAGTGATGTTACAAACACAAATTCCTGCTCCCAGGCCTTTTGTTGTCGCCTCCATTGTCTTGTATTGTTGCCTCTATGTATTTTCAAGGTTTAGCATACTGCCTGGAATATAGCAGGATGTTAAAAAATATTCTCCTTCCCCCTCTTCTGTTTAAAATGCTATTACTTCTCACTTTTAAGCCTTTGCAACCCCTATCTCAAGGCTCAGTGCACCCAAATAGTGAGGCTTTTCAGAGTCATTCCTTATCGGCTAATTGATATCTCACCCCAAAATTACTTTTGTAAGTTCTACATTTATGCGTACGAATTACTTCTCCAAAGTTTTAGGGTAGGGACTATTAAAAAATTCACATCGAGCACCAAGAAAGCATATAGCACACACTAAGCAGGCACTTAATAAGAAATAACTTGAACTGAACCAGAAAGCTATGCTGGGAGAGCAAAAGATTCAGAGGTCCATAGGAGGAAGCATTTAAACCTATCTTCCCCTACCCAGCGGCAACCAACTGATGGTGATCCTATAGGGAGGGACAGAGGGATGGAAAGAAGCATTCATTAAGTGCCTAATATTGTGCAAAGCATTGTACTAAGCTCTTTACAAATATTGTCATTTAATCTTCATAATGACTTGGGGAGGTAGGTGCTATTATTATCAATAATTTACAGTTGAAAAAAGTGAATAATGGCAGACTGTTAAAAGCTTCAAGAGATTTAGATTAATCTGCCTGTGACTGACAAGAGCTTTTGAGAATCAAAGTTAGAATTGGAATTTAGGTTCTTTGATAGAAATTAGAAATTTTGACTAGAATTCAATTTCTTTGTATTATGTCACAATCATTGCTGTATTTCTTTATGATGATTAAAGATCCCTTCTAGCTTTTGAACACGTTATGGTTTTAAAGTCCAAATGTCTTACTATGATATTGTAAGCTTTACATCATCTGGGTACAATTAAACTTTCCAAGTTATTTCCCACTACTTCCCTAAAGGTCCTCGTTACTCCAATTTTGCTTATCCCCACTTCAAAGATTTGCTCTGTCTTTCCCATGCCTACAGCTCTCAGCACCAATTTTAACCTTTCCTGAACTGTTCTTGGCCAGTCTTGTCTACATATCATTAATTTGATACTAAGTATTGCTTTACCAATCTACATTTTTTCACTCCCTAAGTGGTCTTTTAATTTCTCAGGCATAGGAACACTATTTTACACTTAGAATACATTCTGTAACACTTCATATGGAGACTTGTATTTCAAGAATTTAAGCTGTATCAGATGCTGTGCCCATAGTACACAATAAAAAAATAACTCATTGGTGCCTCTTGGTCTATTGTACAATTTATGATGCTATTCCTAGAATTGAAAAAGGGAACCTCTGAGTAAAATGAATGTTTAAATGATTTAAGTTTTTTCACCCAGACTAGAAGTACAGTAGCTACTCAGGGCTAATCTCCTTGCTGTTTAGCAGCTCTTTTTCTAGCCTGGATTACTTTTGCCTTTAGTTAATCGTCCTGGTGGTCCAATGCTCTACAATTTAACGTGAACATCCAACCAGTATTAACTCTACAACGTTAACTCCCAGGTAGAAGAGCTGAGACTCCAACTCAGGTATTTTAACATGCATACTTAAATTGGCTTTTATGGGCCAATTATAGAAACCTATTATTTGGCACTAACCCTAGGAATATATTTTTATTATTCCAGCATATTTTTTTATTAAAGCTTTTTATTTGCACAATATATGTATGGGTAGTTCTTCAACATTGACCCTTACAAAGCTTTCTGTTACAAATTTTCCCCCCTAGTCCCCTCCCCTCCCCCAGATGGCAGGAAGTCCACTACATGTTAATTATGTTAGAATACTTGACAAGTCGAATAGATGTATACATATTTCCATACTTGTTTTGCTATGCAAGAACAATCATATCTACATGAACAAAAAATATTTGAAAAAGGAAACCCAATGCAAGCAAACATTGATAGAGAGCATGAAAATGACATGTTGTAGTCCATATAGCATATCCCTTTCTCTGGGTGTATATGGCCTTCTTTACTGAACAATTGGAACTGGTTTGAAACATTTCATTGTTAAAGAGAGCCATGTGCATCAGAATTAATCATGATATAATATTGTTGTTGCTGTGTATAATGATCTAGTTCTGCTCACTTCGCTCAGCATCAGTTCATGCAAGTCTCTCCAGGCCTCTCTGAAATCGTCCTGCTAGTCGTTTCTTACAGAGCAATAATATTCCATAACATTCATATACCATAATTTATTCAGCCACTCTCCAACTGATGGGCATCCATTCAGTTTCCAGTTTCTAGCCACTACAAAAAAGGCTGCCACAAACATTTTTGCACATGTGAGGCCCTTTCCCTTCTTTAAGATCTCTTTGGGATATAAGCCCAATAGAAACACAGCCAGGTCAAAGGATATGCACAGTTTGATAACTTTTTGAGCATAGTTCCAAACTGCTCTGGGAGTACATTTTCACTGAGTAAGACATCTAGCTATGAAGCAACAATATCTATTTTTCCTATAAACTACAAACAAAAATCCACAAGAGGCATTAGCATATGTGTTGGGCAAACGTAACCCTTTCCCACTGACACATGCTTCTCTTTGGCTTAGAATAAACCAATTTAGGGGCAGCTAGGTGGAGAAGTGGCTAGAGCACCAGCCCTGAAGTCAGGAGGACCTGAGTTCAAAACTGGTCTCAGACACTTCCTAGGTATGACCCTGGGCAAGTCACTTAACCCCAATTGCCTCAGCAAAAAAACAAAACAAAAAACCAATCCAATATTATATAACTTTAAAGCACACCAGCTAGTTAACCAAGTGAGTGACTATCAAATGAAGAGTGAAATAGAAATAACTGTGCCATAAATAAAAAAAGCTATCAGAATTTTAATTTAAAATGAAAAGATAAACTGAACCAATTAATTTCTCCCAAGTGAATTTAAGATATATTTTAGCTGGGATTTTTCATAGCATGAAAAAATACTGATTTAAAACTGCATTCAGCATTTCTAGGTATTATGGACTTTCCTTAATTTACTAGATATTTAATTTCTATGAAAGAATCCTATCACAATGCATTTCTAATTCCTCTTTGTTACTCAAAAAAAAAAAAATCTATCGAGTAAGTACTATTGATCACTTAATCACTTTTTGTTTTAAGATAGGAGAAAAAAGAAAACAAACCCTGGAGCTTAAAACTCAATTATAAATTGATATTTGTTGAAATGATACTTACTGATTGAATCTACAAAGTAACTATTAAAAAAATCTAATGAATGTGGGACTCGAATCATCTGAAAGACTTCATTTAATAATGAATGTTAACAATTTATTGTTCTATATAATTGACAGTAGTTTAGTTTTACTTGGGACTCAAGATCTCTAAAACATTTTTCAGGGGATTGGAGCCCTATATAGTAAGTTAACAGAATAAATGACACACCTGTAATATGGAAGTGGTATTTTAAAGAGATGAACACCCAAGTCCCAAGCAGCAATTTAATGAAAAATACAACAGTTCAAGTTAATGACATTTAAACATTCTAATATTAACTGTACTATTATATTATTCATCCTTCCACCACATTCCCCTGTTCTGTGAATTTAAAGACGGTTTTTGAAAGGATTTCTTAATCTCTAACTTATGTTTTTGTGAATCCTTGACAAAATTCTTGGGATTAATGCAAAGAGTATGAAAGCCACTATGCTTTCTTCTTGGAACAAACTTCAGTGCTTTTTCCCAATCACCAGTATTCTTAAGAGTTAATAATATACGCATCATTTGGTCTAAGGTGAGATTTTTACTTCCAAGTTCCCACTGAAGATATCGGTCCAATGGAAGCCGTTCACTTGCTAAATTCAGTCGTTTTGCATTTGCATATGATACTCGGGGTTGAGAACGCTTATCAACAAAAGATCCAATTATATAAATTTTGTCATGTCTAAAAGTAGTCATAACATTGGGAGAATCAGCAGTCAAATAGATAAGACTTTCTTTTGGGAATATATCTACATGTGATTTTTCAGTTGCTGTCAAAAACAATTTGTTCCATTTCTCTCTATAACGATTAAGTAATTCTTTGTGGTAAACACTGTCAACTTTGAGATTGCAAAAATATATATGGAATGGATCTGTATCTCTTCGATTGGCTCCTTCACTTTCTAAGAGTTGGCACACAGTGTTCTTCAAATCTCTTTCAGGCATGAAATTTTCATAAGCCATGTCAAAAACTAAAGGCTGGCCAAATATCATTGCCTGGGCATTTCTCCAATCCCATTCACTTTTAAAAGTTCTACTCTGAAATGGCAAGATAAAAGTGTTCTTGAGATCTGTATTTTCAGATTCTTCATCATTTCCAAGTTGTTTTTGCTTTTCAATTTCATCCATTTCTGCTCTCTTCCTTGCCTTTTTTTCTTTCTTGATCTTTTTATGCATTTCCTTCATATACAAAAATTTGAGTTTTTTCTTTTTGGACTTTTTGCTGGGACATTCTGCAATCATTTTGAGATCTTCATCACTAATGTGTTCTGGCACTTCTCTGTTAAGCATTCTACACATCTCAATCCACTTTCTAGTCACCATTAGAGGATCCTCTGAAGTTGTTAAGCTACTTTTTTCTTCTGGTAAACTAGATTTCATTGTAGTTTTCCAGTCATCCAAATCTATCTTCTCAATAGGTGGGACATTCTCCTTATTAGAATAAAACAAAACAGGTGTTCTAGAAGACAGGTGTCTATGTAGAATGGTAAAATATAAACTTGCTCCTTTCTTATGATGGACAAATGGCACAACAGATTGCCTGGCAAAATGCCTTAAAAACATGAAACAGGTACTCATTTTGTAGGAGGTCTGGAAAACAAATATTATATAAAGAAAATTCACTTAAGTTTCACTTTATTTACTTTATTGAGTACATATATTTTAAAAGAAATTTACTTTAAAGAAATGATACAAATAATGCTCTTTCAATCTCCTAACCAGTTGCTAATGATACTGGTCCAAATTATGTAGTTATTTTTTGGAGGGGGAGGGATATATATATATATATATGTATATATATATATATATATATATATATGTATATATGTATATGTAGAAATCTGTGACAAATGGTCATAACTTTTAGGTAATCTTTTTTTTTTTTTTTTTTTTTTTTTTGCTGAGGCAATTGGGGTTAAGTGACTTGCCCAGGGTCATATAGCTAGGAAATATTAAGTGTCAGAGACCAAATTTCAACTCTGGTCCTCCTGACTTCAGAGCTGGTGCTTTATCCACTGCGCCACCTAGCTGCCCCTTTTAGGTAATCTTTAAGCTATAACTTTGACTGAAGAAACACAGCCAACTTTGAATGATTATAAAAATTCTACAAGGATTCCACTGCTATCTAATACCAGGGAATTAAGGACTGCTACAATTGAAGAGAAAAGAAAAGCACTATGAGGCAAAGCCAAGAAGAGATTCTTAAAACATTTTCCATTCATGATCTCTTTTTGCCTGAAAAATTTTTGTGTAACCCTGGGCATATAGGTATACAAAAATAGATACACAAATCAAACATTTACTGATAATAAATCATAATTTTGCCCTCCACATTCAATTATGAGACCCCATATGAGGTCACAAACCACAGTTTAAAGAAACTAGGGTTGGAGTCTGCAACCCAGCAGAACTCTCTCAACATTATGCTCCAAACAACTTCAAAATAATGTCTCAAATCAAATTTTGAAGTGGGAGAGCCAATAAAAGATCAGGTCAGATATTTTATATTTTTTTAGTCAAAGAAAATTTAGGAGTTTGGCAGAAGAGCTCCATGACATTGGGGTTGAGGCCCATCCATGGACAATAATGTGAAAACAGTCATAAGCAAAGCCAGGGGAGGCAAGAAGGGTGTGGGGGAAGAGAAGAAGAGAAAGGTAACTGGATACTAGCCCAACAAGAATTCCTAAAGGAGATAAGTGGTAGAGAAAAAATTTGAGGAAGAAATAAAAGTAATACAAAAATTATGAAAGTGAGTTAATAAACTACTAAAGAAATAAAAAGATACTGAAGAAAATAACTGAAAAATCAGAACTGATCTCATGGTAAAAGAGGTACAAAAATTCATTAAAGAAAAGAACTCTTTAAAAAGCAGAATTGGTCATATGAAAAAGGAGGTTCAAAAGCTCACTGAAAAAAATTTTTCCTTAACAATTAAAATTGAATTAATGAAAACTAATGACTCTGAGACACCAAGAAACAAAAGAAAGTCAAAAAAAATTAAAAAGTAGAAGAAAATGTGAAATATCTCATCTGAAAAACAACTTAGAAAATAGATCTAGGAGAGATAATTTATTAAAAAAGAACCCAAACTTCATCTCTCAAGAAATTATAAACATCTTAGAATGTGAGGCTAAAATAGAAATGGAAAAAATTCACCCATGATTTCCTGAGATTACAAAATGAAAATTCCCAGGTCAAGGAGAAAATTTTGCAGGCAGCAAGAAAGAAACCATATAGATACTATGGAAGCACAGTTAGGTTCAAACAAAATTTAGTAGCTTCCACATTAAAGGAGGGCTTGGAAAATGGTATTCTGGAAGGCAAATGAGGTAGGATTACAATCAAGAATAATTTATCTGGCAAAACTCAGTATAATCCTTCAGGAGGGAAAATGAATATTTAATGAAAGGATTTTCAAGCATTCCTAATGAAAAGACCAAAGATGAATAGAAAATTTGACATTCAAACACAAGGCTCCAGATAAACAGGTAAAACTGAAAGAGACCATTTACATTCCTCTATGGGAAGACATAGTAGTAATCATAACAATAAGAACTTTATCATTTTTAGGACAGTTAGGAGTCTATGTAAACAGAGGGCATAAATAGCAATATGTTCTTCAAAAAAATATGAAGGGGTAAAAAAGGGATATACTGGGAGAAGAGGGAAGGGAAAAGCAGAATAAGGGGGAAATTCTCTCACATAAAGAGGTGTACAAGAAAGAGCTTTTACACTGGATGGGAAAATGGAAGGGTGAAAAATGACTGAAGTGCAGTTTCATTGGAATTGGTTAAAAGAGAAAAGAATGTGTGTATGCATGTATGTATACATTATACATATATACACATGTACATACAAATAATATATTAATATATAAAAGTATATAGATAAGTACAAATAAAAATACATAGGTAAATTATAATACACACACAAATTCAGATGGGTATGTATATTACACACAAAGGGATAAGGATAGACATAATAAAAGAGAATATGGGGAAAGGGTAGTGATCAAAAATAAAACAGACTTTTGAGGAGGAAAAAGAGAAAAAAATAAACAGAAGAAAATGAGATGGACAGAAATAGAAATCATAATTGTGAAAGTGAACGGGATAAATTTCACCTATAAACAAAAGCAGACAGCAGAATGGATTAGAAACCAGAATTTAGCAATATGTTGTTTTTAAGATACATGAAACAACAAGACACTTAAAATAAAGGGCTGAAACAAAATCTCATATGTTTCAGCTTAAATAAAAAAGGCAGGGATAGAAATCATGATCTCACACAAAAAGTTTCTCTAATAGAGATTTCATTTCTCAAACAGAGAACTAAGTCAAATATTTAAAAAATAAAAAATAGAAGGAGGCAGCTAGGTGGTGCAGTGGATAGAGGACCAACTCTGAAGTCAGGAGGCCCTGAGTTCAAATCTGGTCTCAGACACTTAACTAGCTGTGTGACCCTGGGCAAGTCACTTAACCCAAATTGCCTCAGCAAAAAAACAAACAAAAAAAACTATTCCTTAATTGATAGTCAAAGGATATGAACAGGCACTTTTCAGAAGAAATCAAAGCTATTTATAGTCATAAGAATGCTCTAAATCATTACTCATTAGAGAAATACAAATTGAAACAACTTGTTCAATTATTTTGGAATATAATTTGACACTATGCTCAAATCTGACAGAGACCACTATACCAAACCGATGCCTCTACTAGATCTTACCCCAGAGATCAAAGAAAAAGAAGTTCTATATAAAAAATTTATAACTTCTAAGATGGCAAAAAACTAGAAATTAAAGGGAAGCTCATCATCTGAAGAAGGGGTAAGTCATGACCAGTTTGGAGTACTATTTTGCTATAATAAATAACAAAATGATGGGGTGGGGAGGGCGGGATATGGTTTCAGAAAGACATGGCAAGACTTATGTAATTAGAGGCAAAGTAAAGTGAGAAGACGGGATCATTGTGCATAGTAATAGCAATGTTGTAATGATCTGGGAAACACTTGGCTACTCTGATCAATAGAAGGATCCAAGATAACTCTAAAGTATTCATGATGAAAAAAGATGTCTACTTCTAGAGAGAGAGAAATGGAGAATTATGGGTGCAAAATTTAAGTAAAATTTTTTCACTTAATTTTCCTGGCTTGGGGGATGTGTGGGTGCAATATGGCTAATATAAAAATATTTCTCATATATATATGTATATAAAACTGACATATTGCTTGCCTTCTCAGTGGGTGAGGGAGATAATTTGAAACTCAACACTGTAAAAATAAAAGAATGCTAAAAACAAATACTAAGTGAAATCATTGAACCCAAAGTAATTGATCTCTTCTTCCATGTTTCCTTACTGCTTTTAGAAACTAAATTTTGATTGTCAGAAAGAAAAGTCTAAAAATCCAAATCTTAAGCATTAAAGAGAAAAGATTAATGGGTCCATGATAGCCATCTAGTAAGGGAGGGTGGGGGGAGAATTGATATCCCATGCTCACCATTCCCAAAAGGAAGCTGTCTAGATAATCAGAATTCCATATTAAAATTATAGTGACATTATTGCAATAATTAAATGGCACAATTCTGCAAGGAAAAAAAAAACAACTTGTAGCTCTAACTAATAAAATATAATAATATGCCTGGCTGCTTCAGATACTATTAAAATATGAAAATTTCTAGAAAATATGAAGTAATTCTTAATGTTAACACGACATTTTTATTTTACTCATTTAAATTTCTTACTGCAGCGTTTCAGTGAATGACTTACAGCCTTTTCCACTTAAGGGATGTAGGTCAGAAAAGCACAATGCATCTCACTTTAACGGTATCATAACATCTCTCACAAAGCCCCTCAATTCCAAACGCGTGGGTAGTTTTCTTGGTGGTGATCCACACTAAAAATAAATAAATAAATAAAATTCACATTTTGCATTATTTAGTTTCTAGTGTAAAAACAAAACAAAACATGCACATGGTACTGGGAATGGAAAGGTTCCTGGCTCTCCTGTATTAAACACTCTTACGGGATGCAGTAATGCAGTTGTGATTTGGAGAAAATCTATTTTTAAACTATGCTCCTCAGTTTTCACTCATACTATGCTGTGTCTACCTCAGGAAAGTTATGAGGGGAGCAAGAAAAGGTATTAAATAATAATATTCGTGAATTTTTTAAAAAAATACCTAATTCCGGCTTTCTCCCTTCACATCCCCTTCGCTGACCTTCTTTTTCACTAAGGAGGCCTGAGATATAAAAGTTAACTAGATCTCAAGACCGAAGAAAAAGCGGTCAATCTACAGACTCAGCCTTAGTCACCTCGTGAATTCTTCCCCCGCTCCGTCCCGGAAATCGTCCTGAGGTCGCATAAGCGCGGGACGGGAAGTCCACTCTCCCGTCCCACGCTACGCAGCATTGCACGTCACGCCGAGAGGAAGCTTACGCAGGACGCTCTTTGGTGGCGTACGGAAGTGCGTGTTAGTGGTTGTTAAATGTTTCTACCCAGAATTTAAGAGTGCAGTCTGTCTGTTTCTCAATTTGCCCGAGTCGTGTTTGTTTGTCTGTTCACTGATAGAGGGTGGGGAATGGGAAGCTTGAAACCAGCTAATTTCTGTTCCTGATTCTTCGGTAAATCCCAGATTAGAGTTTTCTTAAGCATTGCCTTGACCACCCCATGTGGTCTGGCAAGCTCTCTGTTGGGACTGAGGCCTGGGGCTGGAGGTTTTTCTCGTTAATAGTTATGGTTACGTTGCTATCAATTTTTATCCAGTGACTCCCATTTGCTTCCAAAGTAAAATACCAAATGCTATCCACAATCAGCAGCCTCATATAATTCCCATTCCAAGCACTCCTTTCCAGCCAAACTGAACAAAGCTTACTGCCAGGCAGCTAGGGTCTTCCCTGGCCTTTTACCTTGGCTCATGTTGTTCATTATCCCTAGAATGCTCTCCTTTCTGAAAACTTTTTTTAGTAATACTGTAAAATTTTTAAGTAGACTGCTAGTTTATTTTCCTTACTCCACAAAAAGGGGCATAAAATGCAAGATTTATTGCTTCTAAAATAAAATAAATTTTAAATTTATTTTTAATTCTTTTATTCTTTATCTTTATAGAATCTTTAATTCTATTATTAAATTCTAAAATAAAAAAAATAAAAGTTTTCTATAGGGTTTAGAAGCATGTCAGTGCAAAGATGATGAGTCTCCAGCCCTTGTCCCCAGAATTTCTTCTTCCCAAAAGATGGAAAAGGAGAAGATAATGGGTCAGAGCCCAGGATCTACTTTAAAAAGCATACCTAGCTAAGGAATGTGGAGCAATAAAACCTCTTGCTCCTTATTTGTCCTCTGCAAAAAACCCAACCAGTTTGATTGATAATTGGTAAAACACATCCTTTCTCCTTATTTGAATGAAAAAACAGCCTGGCTCCTTATTATCTTTTATAATTTACAATCTTATTGGCTGTGAGCCTTCTAACTAAGCCTAAATTTTCAGTATATAAAACTCTCCCTAAAATTTTTCTGATTTACTAGACTTTCTTTAGAGACTAGCCTATCAACTATGGTTTAAATAAACTTTTTTTTTTTGACTTGAAGAGAATCTCTTTCAATTCTTTTAAACTCTAAACTGTGACTTTCACACGCTTCAAAAGGGCTAATATTAATTAGTAGCCCCCAATTTCCAGTAGCTTGTAATCCTATCTACAGAGACTTCTCCACTGAAATTCTAGCCAGACTACAAACTTGAAACTTTCCCCTTGGAACCCTAACTGCTCTCTAGGGTCTTATAAAAAGTATAGGGCTAGCCAAAGCCTACCAGTGTTCCTACTCTGCCTTGAATTCTATGGGAATAATGAAACAATCTCCTTAATCTGCCAGGGAGCAAAAAGACTTAGTGGACCTTGATAATAGCTTTTCTTTTCTGTTTTCCCTTACATTCTCTTTGCAAAGAAAGAAATTAAAAAAGAGAAGGAGAAAGACCAAAACAATTTATGATTTTAGCTGTTGGGTCCCACTCCTCTTTCTTAAAACTAACAAAGTAGATATCATATTCAGTCCCAGTGTTAATATTTTTTCTGTGACTCGAAGACAGTGATAATCTAAAGGGAATATATCTCTTCTATTAGAATGTATGTACTTCATTCCATCACCTCTTTCAATTGTTCAAATGCACTTACCTTTCTAAATTTCTCTTGATTCCTGTGCTTGCATTTAAGTCTCTATTGGCTCCTCTTTTTTCATCTGGAATGACAGCTCTCTATTCTATTCTTTATAGATTTATATTCACTTTTACAGCATAAGTAATTCTTAGTGGTAAATCTTTGGTTTTTTGCCTTCTGGAATATCATACAAGAATTTTCTTTTCTTTGTAAGAATTTTATCATAGTCTTTAGAGATCCTAACTGTAGTTCACTGATATTTCAACTCAACCTTTCTGGCAGCCTGTAGTATTTTTTTCTTTGACTTGGAAGCTCTTTGACTTGGCTATGGCATGTTTGGATGTTTTTATGTTAGGATTTCTTTCAGGAAATGAGTAGAGGATTTTTTATATTTTACTTTCCTTTCTGGCCTGAAAGGTTTAAGTGATTTTCTTTTCTTTTAAAAATATAGTATTCAAGTTCTTATTGATCATGACTTAGAAAATACAGTGACTCTTAACTTCTGGTTAATTTTATCCCCAAGTGAGTTGTTTTGGATTATCTATTTTTACCTTACATTTTCCTTTATTTTTCCAATGTGTGAGATTAATTTTTCAATCACCATTAATTAGATGTCATGCCAGATATTATAGTAGGGACTGAGGATGCAAAAACAAAAGTGAGACAATGCCTGATTTCAAAGAACTTATACTCTACTAAAAAACTACATTCCACATTTAAAATTACAGGGTTATGTGTCTTTTCCCTCTCATTCATCTTCTTTTAAAAATATTTTAAAAGGTTTTTAAAAAATTGATATCTTCCATTATCATCATCATAATCATTCCCCCCCATAAATTATCTTCCCCCCCATAAAGCCATACTATATACATACATATATATATTTATATATTTATATTTTTTTAAAGAGAAAAAAAGTCTTCACAAGAGATACATTGAGAAAAAATCTGAAAACCTGTACAATGTATAAGACTTGTGGATCTCCCACTTCCACAAAAGAGTAGGGTAGGAGTGTTCTCTGGGTATCTCTTCATTCGAGTCATGCATTATCTTTATAATTTTGTTACATGCAGTTTTGATTTTTTTGGATATGTAGTTATTCTTTTTACATTGTTGATCTGAAGCACAGAGACAAGCGGAGAGTAAAGATAAGAGGATGGAGAAGAATCTATTATGCTACAGCTGAAGGGGTATCCATCGTGATTTCAGACAAAGCAAAAGCAAAAATAGGTCTAATTAAAATAGATAAGGAAGGAAACTATGTCTTACTAAAAGGTACCATAAACAATGAAGTAATAGCAATAACAAAGATATATATACCAAATGGTATAGGCAATAAACTATACTAGGGAGGTCTTCAACTTTCCGCTTTCACTAGAAAAATCTAACTAAAAATAAAAAAATTAAGGAGATGAAGAGAATTTTAGATAAGTTAGACATGATAGACCTCTGGAGAAAAATGATTGGGAATAGAAAGAAATATACCTTTTTCTCAGTAGTTCATGACAAGACTGATTAGCATAAAAATCTCACAACCAAATGCAGAAAAATTAAATACATGCTTTTTGGATCATAATGCAATAAAAATTACATTCAATAAAGGGCAACAGACCTTTGAAATTAATAAGAAACTAATCAAATCTTAAGAATAAGTGAGTCAAAGAACAAATAATAGAATGATTTCATTAAAGAGAATGACAAAACAACATATAAAAATTTTAGGGATAGAGCCAAAGTAGTTCTTAGGGGAATTTTTACATCTCTAAATATTTACATCATTAAAATAGAGAAAGAAAAACTTTAAAAAAAAACCTAGAAAAACACCAAATTTTAAATCCTCAGTTAAACCCCAAATTGGAAATCCTGGAAATCAAAGGAGCCATTAATATAATTGAAAGTAGAAAAATCATTGAACTAATAATAAATAAAGCTGGGAATTGGTTTTAGAGAAAAAAAATAAAATAGATAAGCCATTGCTTAATTTGTTTAAAAAAAAAAAGAAAAAACCGAGAAAACCAAATTACCAGTATCAGAAATAGGGTAACTTATCACCAATGAAGGGGAAATTAAAGCAATAATTAGGAACTATTTTGCCTAATTATATGCCAATAAATCTGACAATCTAAGCAAAACTGATAGATATTTACAAAAGTATAAATTGCTCAGATTAAGAGAAAAGAAAATAAGATACTTAAATGACTCAATATTAGAAAAATAAATTGAATAAGCCATCAATGTACTCCCTAAAAAACAATCCCCAGAGCCAGATGGGGTTCAGAAGTGAATTCTACTAAACATTTAAAGAACAATTAATCCCACTACTATATAAATTATTTGAAGAAATAGGTGAAGGAGTCCTACTCAATTCCTTTTATGACACAAATATAGTGTTGATACCTAAACCAGGAAGAGCAAAAACAGAGAAAGAAAATTATAGAGCAATTGCCCTAATAAATATTGATGCAAAAATGTAAATAAAATGCTAGTAATGGAATGAGAGAAAGATATCATAAAAATCATATACTATAACCAGGTGAGATTTATACTAGAAGTGCAGGTAAGGCTGGTTCAACATTAGGAGAATTATCAGCATGATTGATCATATAACAAAATCAAAAGAAGTCATGTGATTATCTCAATAGATGGAGAAAAAAACCTCAACAAAACACAAAATTGATTCTTATTAAAAAATATTAGAGAACATTGAAAAAAAAAATGGAGCTTTCCTTAAAATGATCAGCAAATATCATCTGTAATGGGGATAAATTAAACTCCATCCCATTTTCACTGTGGTATTTATCATGTATTTTGTTTTCTTGGCTCTGCTTACTTACTCTTTATCCTGAAGATATTTCATGAAAATCTTTCTATGCTTTTCTATATTTATCACATACATAATTTTTTATAGCATGGTAATATTCCTTTATGCTCATGTAGTACAACTTGTTCTGCCATCCCCTAATCGATAACTATCTTACTTTCCAAATCTTTACTATCATAAAAAGTATTATTATTAATACTTTGGTCTAAATGGGTACTTTCTTCTTATTGATGATTTCCTTGTAATATAAGTATGTTAATGGAGTCTCTGGTTCAAAGGTTATGAACACTTTATTTTCATAATTACAAATTACTTTCCAAAGTGATTATACCATTTCATAGCTCCACCAAACACTTTAATGTGCTAATCATTCAACAATCCCTCTAATGTTTATTATTTCTAATTTTTGTCATCTTTGCCAATTTTCAGGATGTGAGGTGAAAACTTAGGGTTTTTAAATATTCATTTCTATTATTAATAGTAATTTAGAACTTTTTTATTTTGAAAGAAACATCCCTTCCCCCCCCTCCCCATTTGACCACTGTCCTTATCCAGGTGCATCTATTTTGTAAGTACAGAAGCTTTTCAATTTTGTATAATCAAAGTTATCTATTTTATCTTTTGTAATTGCCTCTATTTCTTATTTGGGTCAAAATACATTTATTCATAGCTGTGAAAGGATGTGCTTTTCTCATTTTAAAAAAATATGATCTTTAATATTAAGGTTGCATGCCCATTTAGAATGTATTGTGGAATATGGCATAAGATTCTGCTCTAAACTTAATTTCTCCCAGACTGTTTTCCAGTTTTCCCGATAGTTTTTATTTAAGGATTTTCCCTAAGTTACTTAAATTTCCCACTTTATCAAAAACTAGGTTATTGAGTTCCATTGTTTCTGATTCTCCTTAGTCTATTCTGTTGTATTGAGATCTCTGTTCTTTTAAATAATTATCAGATGACTCTGCTTTATAAGTTGAGTTCTTGAAGGTCTTCCTTAAAGGTCTCCCTCCTTTATATCTACTTTTCATCATTTCCCTTGACATTTTAGGTGGTTTTAATTTTTTCATCTAAAAATTGTTTGTTCATATCTTTGACCATTTATCAATTGGGGAATGACTTATATTTTTATAAGTTTGACTTGGTTCTCTATATATTTTAGAAATGAGGATTTTATCAGAAACACTGGCTATAATGATTGTTTTCCAGTGGATGTATTGTCACTACAAAAAGAACTGCCACAAACATTTTTGCACATGTAAGTCCTTTTCCCTTTTTTATGCAGATCTGTTTTTATGAAATCATTTTGTTATTGTTTGATTAATTTCTGTAAAATATATCATAGGCAATTTGATTGGCATATAATACAGGTATAAATTACTATGGTAGAATTCATTTTTATTATATCTGCATAGCATAGCCACGAACACTGAATATTATTCCATCTAATTCTATTGTTCCATGTTTCTTGAAGTTCCACTTTGTAATTGAACCTGTTAGGCTTTGTGTGCTTGGAGAAACTGATCCCTAGATAGTTCAAGCATTTAGTAGTTATTTGGAATGAGATTTTCTTTTTTGTTATTGTTTTTTGGGTTTTGTTATTACTATATAAAAGTGTGATTGATGTTTGAGGGTTTATTTTGTAGCCTACAACTTTATTGAGTTCATTCATTGTCTCAAATAGCACATTTGATTCTCTAGGATTTTCTACATGCCACTACATTATCAGCAAATAGAGATACTTTTATCATTCTTTTTTAACCTATGTTTAAGTTATTTTTCTTGTCTTGTTGGTGCTTCTAGCATTTCCTGAACTATATCAAATAATAGTGGAAAGAGTGGACTTCCTTTTTTTCATATTGGTATTTATTAGAAAACATTCTGGTATATCCCCATTGCATGTGATACTTTTAGTTTTAGAAAGATGCTTTTTTATATTATAAAAGGTACCTCTATGTTTTGTAAGCTTTTTTAGCATAAAAGAGTATTGTATTTTTTTTTCCAAAGACTTTTTCAGTGTCTTTTGAGAGAATAATGTATTTTTGGTTTTTAATGATTTATTATGTTAATTGTTTTCCGAATGTTGAATCATTCTTTCATCCATGGTATAAATCCCATTTGATCAAAATGAATGATTTCTTTGATAAATCACTGTGTTGTTTTTCACAGGATTAAAAATTTTTTGAGTTCATTAATGATTTTGGCCTGTAGTTTTCTTTTTTGTGATTTTCTTTCCCTAGTTTTGGCATTAGGATTATATTTATTTTATAAAAGCATTTTAGTAGTCTACTTTCTCTACTCTTGAGAATAATTTATGAAGTATGGACTAATTATTTGTTCTTTAGAAGCTTGATAGAATTCTTATAAGAATCCATCAGGACCTGAAGTTCTTTTCTTTGATAGTTTCTTTGCAGTAGATATATTTCCTTTTTGGAGATTAGATTATTCAATATCTCTATTTAGTCTTCTGATATTTCGGGCATTTTATATTTTTGAAGGTATTCCTTTATTTTTTTTTGTGTTCTCAGTTTTGTTGAGCATATAACTGCATAATAGACAATTAGTGTACACAGTGGATAAAGTGCCTTACTTGGCTTTAAGAAGATCTGAATTCAAATATGACTATAGATATTTCTAGATATGTAATCAGGGCAAATCACTTAATCCCATTTGCCTCAATTTCCTCATCTGTAAAATGAACTGGAGAAGGAAATGGCAAACCACTTTAATATCTTTGCCAAGAAAACCTCAACTGGGGTCAGTTAGAGCTGGCTATAATTGAAAAGACTAAATAACAACAAATGCACAGGATGTTCTGATTATTCTTTTTATTTCTGATGGTTTTTTTTTTGTTTGTTTTTTTTGGTGATTTGACCTTGCTCATTTGTGAACTTGATTTGATTTTCTGACCTCTTCTTTTTTAATGAGATTAAAGTCTTTCAATTTTATTAGTCTTTTAAAGAACCAGTTATAAATTTTATCATTTCTATGATATTTTTTTCTTTGATTACAATTTATTTCCCCTCTAATTTTTGGCATCTCATATTTTGTGTTCATTTTGGATTTGTCTTTCTAATTTTTAAAAACATACATATTAAGGCAGCTAGATGGCACAGTAAGTAGAGCACCAGTCCTGAAGTCAGGAGGACCTGAGCTCAAATTTGACCTTAGATATTTAACACTTCCTAGCTGTGTGACCTTGGGCAAGTCACTTAACCTCAATTGTCTCAGCAAAAAAAAATATATATATATATATACACTTTTCCCTTGATAATTGCTTTAGCTACATTCCAGAAATTTTGGTCTCTTGTTTAAGTGTAATAATTTTATTTTACATAATTCATTTTCTTTTTTTTAAACATTCATTTAAAAAATTTTTCAGTTGTAAATTCTCTCTTCACCCTCTCCCATGCTGAGGATGCAAACAGTATTATAGTATAATATAATATTGTACATAATAAATATATAGTTTCTATGATTTGTCTTTGATCCACTCATTATTTAGGGGTTCATTACTTAAGTTTTATTTGTATATCTATCTTTTGTTAGTGGTCCCTGAACCAGTAACTTTTTATTGCATTATCATCTAGGGTGTATTTACTATTTTTGCCTTTTTACTAAATTTGTTTGTATTTTCTTTCTATCCTAATACAAGATCAGCTTTTATAAAAGTTCCATGTGATGTTGAAAAATACATTTTTTTGCAGTCCCTGTGAGAAGTTGCCATAATTGTTTTAAAGAGTCTCTAGCATTTGTTTGGTTTCATGTTTTTCCTTTTGTTTGTCTTTCTGTTAGTATGAAACAAAACTGAGGGAGGGATATTCAAGTGTCCTGCTATTATTGTGTTATTATCTATATCTTTTTGTAACTCAGTTAATATGTCCTTAATTAATTTGGATGGTAAGGCTTTTAGAAGGTATAAATATTATTAATACTGATTTGTCTGTGGTTCCTTTCAATACAATGTAGTTGCCTTTTTTGCCTTTTTAACTTTTTGAATGTTTGTTTTTATTTTGCATATAGCATGTTTTTTGGAAATACTTAAGAAAAATAATTTTTTCCCATACTCTGTTTTATTTTGTGTATATCTGTTTTTAAATTTTTTTATGTGAAAATTGTAGGATTTGTTTGTTTATCCAATTTGTCACCCTTTTTTGTTTTTTTGGATTGTCTTATACAAAAACATTTTATATTTAAACATCTATAACATTTAAAGTTATGAGAATTGGATTTATATTTTCCTCCATTTTTTTCAAGTTATAATTTTCCTCTCTGTCTACTGTAAATAAAGTACTTTGTTTATTCAATTGTTTTATCTTATCTTTTAAAAATGTCCCTCTAAAGACTCTAAAGACTCCAGCTTTTGGAATAAGAATTCACACTTTGACAAAAACTTCTGGGAAAATTGGAAACTAGGCACTGACTCACACCTAACACCATATACTAAGATAAGGTCGAAAGGGCTTCATGATCTAGACATAAAGAATGATATTGTAAATAAATTAGAAGAACATAGGATAGTTTACCTCTCAGATCTGTGTAGCTGGAAGGAATTTGTGACCAAAGAAAAACTAGAGAGCATTATTGATCACAAAATAGATAATTTTGATTATATTAAGTTAAAAGGTTTTTGTACAAACAAAACTAATGCAGACAAGATTAGAAGGGAAGCAATAAGCTGGGAAAAATATTTACATTCAAAGTTTCTGATAAAGGCCTCATTTCTAAAAGATATAGCTAATTGACTCAAATTTATAAGAATTCAAGCCATTCTCAAATTGATAAATGTTCAAAGGACATGAACAGACAATTTTTCAGATGAAGAAATTGAAACTATTTGTAGTCATATGAAAAGGTGCTCCAAATCACTATTGATCAGAGAAATGTAAATTAAGACAAACTCTGAGATACCACTACACGTCTGTCAGATTGGCTAAAATGACAGGAAAAGATCATGACGAAAGTTGGAGGGGATGTGGGAAAACTGGGACACTGATACATTGTTGGTGGAACTGTGAATTGATCCAACCATTCTGGTGAGCAATCTGGAACTGTGCTCAAAAAGTTATCAAACTGTGCATACTCTTTGACCCAGCAGTGTTTCTACTGGGCTTATATCCCAAAGAGATCTTAAAGGAGGGAAAGGCACCCATATGTGCAAAAATGCTTGTGGCAGCCCTTTTTGTAGTGATAAGAAACTGGAAACTGAATGGATGCCCATCAATTGGAGAATGGCTGAACAAATTATGGTATATAAATGTTATAGAATATTGTTTTGTAAAAAAATGACCAACAGGATGATTTCAGAGAGGCCTGGAGAGACTAATTGATGCTAAATGAAATGAGCAGAACCAGGAGACCACGGAAACAACAAGACCATATGATGATCAGTTCTGATGGACATGGTTTTTTTCAACAATGAGATGATTCAAACCAGTTCCAATTGTTCAGTGATGAAGAAAGCCATATAAACCCAGAGAGAGGACTGTGGGATCTGAATGTGGACCACAACATAACATGTTCTTTCTTTTTTTTTTTTTTTCCATTTTTTTTATTAAAGCTTTTTATTTACAGAACATATCAGTAATTTTTCTACATTGACCTTTGCTAAACTTTCTGTTCCAAATTTTTCCCTTCTTTCCCCCACTCCCTCCCCTAGATGGCAGGTGTTCTAATACATGTTAAATATGTTAAAATAAATAAATAAATAAATCCAACATATGTATACACATCTATAGAGTTATCTTGCAGCACAAGAAAAATTGGATCTAGAAAGAGAGAAAAAAAAACATAAGAAGGAAAACAAAATGCAAGCAAATATAACAGAAAACGTAAAAATGCTATGTTGTGGTCCATACTCAGTTCCCACTGGCCTCTTCCTGGATGTATATGGCTTTCTTCATTGCTGAACAATAGGAACTGTTTTGAAACACCTCACTGTTGAAGAGAACCATATTCATCAGAATTGCTCATCATATAGTCTTGTTGTTGCTTTGTATGATGATCTCCTGGTTCTGCTCATTTCACTTAGCATCAGTTCATATAGGTCTCCACAGGCCTTTCTGAAATCATCTTATTGGTCATTTCTTACAGAAAATAATATTCCATGACATTCATATACCATAATTTATTCAGCCATTCTCCAATTGATAGGCATTCATTCAGTTTTCAGTTTTTTGCCACTACAAAAAGGGCTGCCACAAACATTTTTGCACAAAACAGCATTTTCATGCTTTCTGTTGATGTTTGCTTGCATTTTGTTTTCCTTCGCAAGTATTTTTTTTCTTTCTAGATCTGATTTTTCTTCTGCAGCAAGATAACTATATATATGTATACATATATTGGATTTATCATATATTTTAACATATTTAACATGTAATAGACTATTGGCTATCTAGGGAAGGGGGTGGGGAAAAGGGAAAAATTCGGAACAGAAAGTTTTGCAAGGGTCAATATTGAAAAATTACCCATGCATATGTTTTATAAACAAAAAGTTTTAATAAAACAAACAAACAAATAATGCTTCCTAATGGTTTTAGGCAGATGCTTCTTAATGTTTTAAGAAAAAAAATTCTATTAATATCTTTGCTTCAAGTGTTTCTAATAGGAATGAGTATTGTATTTTATAAAAAAATATTTGTATCTATAATTATATGATTTTTGTTAATATTAATAGATTTCCTTATGTTAAACCATTGTTGTAGTACTGGTATAAACCCAACTGGATCAGAATGTATAATCTTTGTGATTATTTTTGTATTCTTCTAGCTTGTATCTTATTTAAAATTTTTTTCATCAATATTCATTAGTGAAATTAATCTATAACTTTCTGTTTTTACTCTCACTGGTTTAGTTATCAGCACCATATTTATTTCATAAAATGAATTTATTTGGTAGGACCCCTTTGCCTATTGTTTTAAATGATTTAACACTGGAATTAGTTCTTAGATGTCTAGTAGAATTAACTTGCAAATCCATTTAATTCTGATGCTTTTTTCTTTTGGAAACTCTTATAGTCTTTTCAATTTCTTTTTTAAAAATAGACTAATTCAGATATTCTAATTGCCTTTTCTGTTAATCTAGAAATTTTAAAAAATATTCCTCCATTTTACTTAGATTCTTAAGTTTATTGTAATATAATTGGCAAAATAACTTCTTATAATTATTCTTATAATTATGTTTATATAATTATGTGATTCTTATAATAATAATTTCTTCTTCATCAGTGGTATATTCCCCCTCTTCATTTTTGATGGTACTAATTTAACTCTTTTTTCTCTTTTTAAAATCATATTAATCAATGGTCTATTTTTTTCTTCTCACAAAATAAACTTGTAGTTTTATTAATTCAGTGATTTTCTTACATTCAATTTGACTGATTTTTAAGTTTTAAGATTTCCAATTTGATATTTAAATTTTGTTTTTTCTAGTTTTTAAAATTACATACCAATTCATTAGTTCTTTCTCTGTTTCATTGACATAAGCATTTAGGAATATGTTTTCCTTTGTTTACTGCCTTGTTGCATCTTATAGGTTTTGGTATGTTATCTCATTATTATTTTCGTTAATGAAATTATTGTTACTATAATTTGTTCTTTAACCCACCCATTCTTTAACATCAGGTTGCTTTGTCCCCTTTTAATTTTTGATCTGTATTTCCACGGCCCCTTATTAAACATAGTTTTTATTAATTATGATCTGGAAAAGATACATTTAGTATTTCCACTTTTCTACATTTAAATATAAAGCTTTTATGTCCTAATATATGGCCAATTTTTGCAGATCATCTACCACTCATAATATATATTCTTTTCTATTCCCATTCAATTCTCTCCAGACAGCTATGTTATCTATAATTTTATTTGTCTCCTTAATTTATTTAGCTTTATCTAATTTTGAGAATAGAAAACTGGTCTCCAAATTATAGTTTTGCTATTTCCATTGGTAATTCATTTAAATTTTCCTTTACAATTTGGAAGCTATAGTATTTGTGTATATGGATTTCATATTGATAGAATCATTACTTTTATTTTTATTTATTATTATTACAATAATAATTATTAATACTTTATTACGTATGGTACCTTTTATCATGATGTCATTTTCCTGTTCATCTCTTTTAATTAGATCTATTTTAGCTTTAACTTTGCTTGAAACCATGATTGCTACTTTTTTTTTTTAATTGCCTCAGCTGAAGCATAATAAATTCTACTAGGCTCTTAAACACTCAGATTATGTTGTGCTTCCATGTTCTCTCCAAATTCTATTAGGTCCTATGTATCTTCAAGTATTGTATCATTTTCCTTTGTTTTGCAGTATTTCATAGATGCCTGAATTAGTTTTCTTTATATGGCAGCCATATTTCCTTCTTCTATTAATGTTTTACCTGTTCATTTATTTGATTATATTCAAGGTCTTTGAGTTTTTCTTCTGAGATTTTTGGTGATTTCAATCTATTGACTATGCCCTTTAATGGTGGTTTTGCTGGAGGCTGGATCTCAAAATGTCTTCACCACCTCAATGGAAGGAATATCCCAAGATGGGATAGCAGATCCATTGAAATATTTAAGTGTTTAAGAAACCCATATTTTAAATTTTGACATGGTTACATAGTTATAACCATGTCTGATTATATTAATATGATCATGGTTCACCAGCCTAAATTTCTGCCCCAAGTAACTTGGAGGGACAGAACTGTGCCCAGGCTTAGTGGAGAGCCACATAGCTCCTCTACACTTGGTGTCTTGTTCTCCTATTTCTTAGTTCTCTGGCTCAGCACCAGCAATTTAGAGCATTACCATACTGATACCAAATTACGGGATTAATTCCTGTAGTTTGGGTCTCCAAGACTTTGGGAGGAGCTGTGGATCAGAGAGTGCAAGCTTAGAAATATGTCCTGTCTCTTTTTCTATTTCTCTACTCTGATTAATGCAACAATTCCAGAGGACTAATGAAGCCTGCTATCCATTTCTTGAGAGAGAGGAGATGGATTCAAGAAGTAGAATAAGACATAAATTTTTGGCCATAGTCAATGTGAGAATTTATTTTGTTTGATTATGCTAAAAATATCTTTGTTTTTCTTTTTCATCAGGGAAGATAGAATGACAAGGGCAATAAGGAAGTGAAAAAAATATTAAAAAGTCATAAAGCATCTTTTAAAAAAAATGCAAAGGAAGGCCATAAAGAAGCATAAGCCAGTTAACTTTGAAAGCTACAGGTTGCATTTATATGCTCAAAAGGAAATGCAAATTGTATATAACCAAGATCTGGATTTCATTTACAACTAATTTTCTGTCCAACATAAGTTTACAGAAACGTCCATTTTATTTCGTGTTAAATTAGAACGAAGCAAAACAGAAAATCCCTTTTACCTCAAAATGTGTTATCCCTTAAGTAGTTCAAGCAGCTTTTTATCTCAGTATTAATAGTGGAACTCAGTTGAGTGGCTTCTCAGAAAGACACTCTTCTAGCCCTTTCTCATGGTGGGGAGAGTGTTAGGATGAAAAAGGAGCATTAGTTACAATGGAGACAAGAAAGAGATCTTTGGATACATATGTCTTGTCAAGTAGGGTACAAGTTTCATTTTAATCTAAAGATATCACCTAATTATATGTCTATAGATAACTTCTCTCAGCCTCATCCTCTGTAAAATGGGGATAATGTGATACCTTATGGTTTAGTGAGGCTCAAATAAACTTATGTATGGAAAGGACTTTTAGTTATTATGCAAATACAGGTCCTAGAAGAGCTCCTTATACTTTAAGCCTTCCCCTTACAGGTTTTATGGTACAGAAAAACTTGACTTATGTTCCATTATACTATGTACCATAAAACCAAAGCCAATCTCACTTTATTAAATAAAGGAGTATATAAATGAGAAAACATAGGTGCTGCTCACATTGTGTTTAATTTTCATTAGTTTTACAGAATTACCAAAGTCATTTATAAATCAAAGAATATAATTTGCTCTGAGTTAAGCTGCAGTAATTGTAATGACTATTTTTAAACTCTCAAGAAAGTGGCCTTTTAAAAATAAAACAATCCTAAAAATGGACTTTAAGGTAAATCTTGTAAAATACAAAAAAATAACAGACTGGAAGTTCACTTTATCCTATAAAAGTCTGCAAAATACAAAAAAAAATCACATTTCTTTAAGAAAAACAAAAATCAAAATCAGATAGTTTTTCAATATGCCAAGGTTGGGAAGAAATGAAATCTGTCTTTTCATTCCAACATTCTTATTGCAGCTTTCTAAGGAGCAGGAATGCTAAGTTTCTTTTTTTTCCTAAGTGCTTTGCTTTCTTTTTGTGCAGCTTCTAGTTACAATTGGCATTCGAGAAAAATGAACAGATGTTTTGGCTTTTAAAGCATTTTTGAGGTATTTGAAAATTGATTGTAGGCTGGTAGAAGGTGCTAAGCTATGATTTTCTGTACCAGCAGAAACCTTTGGACAATCCATTTTCAAAACAGTGGCTACAGGTTTATCCAATGGCCTGTGGCTTGTTATCCATTCACGACAGTGGTGCTTTATCCATGCTAATAGCTGTGTGTCATTTCCCAGCTGGTGCTCTATGTGGTGTGCAGAATCAATAAGAGCTACAGCATATACTTTGTTCATTACTTCCCACTTTTTCTGAACAAGTAAATCCATGAATACCAAACCTCCATAACCATGGACTATGAAAGCTACATTCCTGGCTGCACTTTTCAAAATGAAATGATTCCAGATGTAGGCAGTATGTTCCTCAGGTGTACTACTGTACTTTTTAGGAATACATTGGGAAATCTTTGGCAAAGAAAATGGGTTCCCAGTGTGAAACATTTCTGTGGAAGATGACTCAGTAGGGTATCTTATAGGACTTTGATACTCTTTTTCTAGCTTTAAATCCATGAAATTATCATTGGGATTTAAAACAATGATACCATAATCTGATTGTAATGCTAGTTGAATACAAGGGATTTGACTTCCATGTTGTAAACCATGACGGACAATAGTCTGTTGACTCCACTGCCCAGCTCGAAAAACTCCATGGTCTTGAAGGAGGACAAGAAGGAGGGAAGGATTAGTCAATGCATTTTCACTCATGAAAAAGAAGCTCCTTGGTTCCACAATAGCCTGAATTGGGATATATACTTTGTGTAGTTTGCACACCTTCTCCAGGAGTTCATAAATGTAACATTGAAGCAAATGGCCAAGAGCCTGGTAGCGCTTGCTGTTTCTCTCAAGAGTATTTTTGTAATAATTAAAGATGAAGGGCTCATGTGTTTCTGTGTGCCTCAGTTCAGCCTTTTCATTGAAGTCATACTTAAGTTCTTCTACATATGCTGACTGCTTCACAAATTTCTGGAAACTCAACTCCTGTGTTATCAGGAACCACTAGAAATAAATAAAAACAGTACTATATATTAATGTTCAAAAATATGTTTATAATCTGAAAATTTTTTTTCCATGAAAAAAGTTTCTTCCTCAGATCAAGTGAATACTTTAAGAAGTATATTAATATTATACTCTGAGACAAAATTCCTTACCTTCCAAATAATTGTGGATTTGGGGGATATGTAAAGTTTGGCTAAGATTAAAAAATGAGTGCTCAAAACACCTGATAGCCAATTATTATTTAATATATCAATTAATATAGAGTTTATTTGGATTTGGTTGTTGTAAGATTTGAATTATTTCATATTATCTTGATTTAAAATGAGTAAGTAATGGTTTATGCTAAGAGATGAAGAAAATAAAGGCCAATTTTAAAAGACCTCTATATCTGGGTGAAGGACCAAAAACATTTTATTCATAAAATAGACAATTTATTGAAATTTATTTGCAAGCCTGAATAGATCATTACTATGGGCAAAAGGTATCTTATGCTGTGAAAGATTTCCCATAAAATTTGAGTTCCTTGACAACGAAGATTATTATATTTTTTTCTTTGGATCATTATTGCATAGCACAGTGTTGGGAATGTAATTAGCATTTAATAAGCACATGGTGAATTGAATTCATGCATATCTAAGATGCACAAAATTTCCTACAGAATATATTTTATATAGGGAAGATTCAGATGAATCAACATCATAGTAGAATTTCTCTCATAGGATTTCATCTGCTTATCATACCCATTTCTCTCAAGCACATCAAGATGCAGAAGTGAATTTAGAAAATAACATTATTAAACTCAATAAGAGAAGGGATAGAAATAGTTCTGAAAGCTTAATTTCTTAAAGGACTGATTATTTTGGTCCTTCAAGAGTCAAAGAATCATTTGCCCATTGGTCTTAATATTATCATTTAATTTTTTTTCCTCTGCAACTCTTTCTATAAACTTACTATGACAATTCCAAGCAGAATAAGCAAAAAATTTAAAAGCAAGAGGACATATTTTTAGCAGAAAAAATTTATGTGAGGTTTTTTATTTAACCTGTGGAATGCCACTCATTGAAAGCTGAAATTCTCATTTTTGTCTTTGTATTCTCAGTGCCTAATAGGCAGCCTGACCTAGAAGATATTAAGCTAGCCTGGAGTTAGGAATATCTGCGTGCAAGTACTGCCTCTGCCACATAGATGATAGTTCATAAACATAGACACACACACATCTCTCTCCATCGCTGGGTAAGTTATTTAATCTTTTAATATTTTAGATAACTACATAAGTTACCCAAATAGTTGCAGAGCAAGGGCTGATCTGCATTGAAAGAAGTAGACTACGAGTTCCGTGAAAGCAAGGTCTGCTTTTTGCTTTTTTCTGTTTACCCTAGTATTTATTATAGTATCTAGCACATAGCAGGTACTTTATTGATGCTTATTGTTTTGATTTGTTGATTTCCTGTCTCCCCCTGTGCCTAAACACAGTAGATATTTAATAAATGTTTGCTGAATTGACTCTGGATTTAATACTCTTGAATTTTCTGCCTCAGGAAAGAAATATTGCTATGTTTAGTAAAAGAATATCTAGATATAGCCAGTTGGGATTCAACTGAGTGAAGAAAAAACAAAAAAGTTTGAAACAGAAAAAAGTACCTTTTTGTGGTAAGAACTTAAAAAGCTGCATTAAGTAATTTTCTGACTTTCAATAGTTGTTATCAATAATTTTATGACATCAATATAAATTTAGGGAAAAAGGAGTAGATCCCAAAAAAGGAAGTGACTTGGTCATAGTAACCAATTAAAATGGGCTAGAATGTTGCCTGCTTGTAGTCAAGTACTTCCAGAGCTCTCTAAGAAAAAGAAATTATGCAGAAATTAAGTAACTCAACATTAAGAATATTCAACTATCATAAAAAAATTCTCATTAAAAAAACAAAAACAAAACCAGAAGTGGTAATTTGGTATTATAACAGAATTATTTTTATATTTCCAATGAAGAATGCAATTATGTATTAGTAAACAATAGTGATCCTGTCTATCTACTTCTATTATTTCATTAATAATAATAATAGCATGTAATAATATACTATAATATAAATAATAATAATAATAATTCATTTTTCAATATATAATATCATTAAATAAAAATAGATGTGAAGAATGAATTACAGATGAGAAGACTGAGGAAATGCTTAATATTTCTTAACAAAGGGCAAGGAATTTATCTTTGTATGATAGTGAACAGCTTTTTTTCTATATTATTAACTCATGATGAAACAAAGGATGGAATTAAAGAAGTGATTTAATTTAGATATTAGAAAAAAAATACTTTCTAAATGTTGGTCAGATCTATAGGTAAGAATATTTTAAAGAGAAGGGTGAACAATTACCTGAAAAACAAAAAAGCCAGCGGCAATTTGGTATTGTGTAAAGTCAGGCTTTGCTTAATTAATCTAGAAAGGCATATGTTAATTTTTACTGTCAGTCTTATTAAGAAGTTGAAAAATATCCCCAATGCACATGTAAATTTACTTACATTCATGTTATGCTTCAAATAAATTCACTTCCATTCAGATAAGACTTCCTGCAGATTTCATTTAATACTACTCAAAGGAATCTGTTAATTGACAACATGAAATGAATTATCAATATAGTTGCAAACTATTAAAATAATATTCTTAGTTTTACCTACATATAAAATTAAAAAAAACTTAAGAATTTTGATATTACTAGTATACAAGAATAAAATAATTCTCTTATTTACCATAATAATGACAAGAAGTTTTAGTCTATTTCCCCAATCAAAATTGAGTTTACCAATTTCTATCTTCAAATTATTTTTATGGAAAAAAGTGAGATGTGAAATATATGAGATGGAACATTATTTTCCCTCATATATTATTAATGTGATTATTCACTTTTTCTTTTAAAGCATAAGCTTTCGCCAGAGTTTCTCAAAAACTTTCAGATGAGGATTCTGTGTTTTATAAATGCTCAAGAAATTGAAAAGTTAAAATTATTTTTAAAAATATCCTTTTCGGTAGCTAGGTGGCATAGTGGATAGAGTACCAGCCCTGAAGTCAGCAGGACCCGAGTTCAAATTAGACCTCAGACACTTAACACTTCCTAGCTGTGTGACTCTGGGCAAGCCACTTAAGCCCAATTGCCTCAGCAAAAAACAAAAACAAAAAAACAAAAAAACAAAATAACAACCCACAAAAACAAAAACAAAAAAACAATCCCAAACCTTCAATTTTTCCTTTTAAGTTTCACAATTAAGTTTCACAAGTGTTGAATAGACAAGCTATAAGGATATTGAGCTAAAAAACATTCTAAAATTTAAAAGCCCAAGAAAACCCTCATTGACATTTATTCATAGTGCTTTAATTTGTTGCCCTTCAAGAAACACAGATTTGCTTGAAATACGTTTGATTAACTTCTTAAGCACAAGATTCTTCCAAGTACATTGCTTATCTTTCATATGGTAACTTTCAGAACTCAATCAATGCCACTTGATCTCTCTCTTTAAATTTCCTCTCTTTATGAG
Source organism: Myrmecobius fasciatus (assembly GCA_023553655.1). Lineage (NCBI taxonomy): Eukaryota > Metazoa > Chordata > Mammalia > Dasyuromorphia > Myrmecobiidae > Myrmecobius > Myrmecobius fasciatus. Next base: position 264,410 of record JAJPUD010002645.1, read on the forward strand.
ATTTAACCACTGTAATACCCCTTTAATGACTCAAGGCAGCAATATGACATAGTATAAAATGAAACTCTTATGAAGGAAATTTATAAGAAATATAGGATATGGGTGTTTTTCCATTACAAAATATTTATATTTGGAAATCCCACTCACATCACTGTATCTTAGCATTTAATGCAAAAACATAATTTAAAACTATATAGATTCCAATTCATATTTGCTTTTCTAAATTTCTTGGGTTTTATTAAAATCACAAACAGATGCTCTACTTTTGTAGTATTTCTCCTCAAATGGCACATTTTACAGCTGATTGGTCCTATTTCTTTCTGTATATTTTCTTCACTTAAAAATGAAAGAAATGTTTGATTCAGTTCATAATGCTTAAATGATAAGATTTAAGTTCATAGAATATCAGTTAGAAGGGACATCAGAGCTCCTCTAATATGATATCCCCCTCCCTCCTTATAAATTAGAAAACTGAGTGCCAGAAAAGTTGTGATTTTCTCAAGATCACAAAGTAATAATAATAATGAGGATAATACTAATAGCAATAGTTATTTGTACAATGCTTTAAAACTTTTAAAGTTTTAGTGATACCTTGTTTTCACATGTTCTATCTGATTATATACCTCTCCCTATCCACCACACTTAACTTGCTTCCTTTGTAACAAAGAAAAAATAATAGTTAAGTAAAAACAACTGATACAATGATCTAGTGCTTTAATAACTGTCAAGGACTTCATAACCTTGCTAGGCTAGGGATGTTAATAAGTAATATACCCTTATAGATAAGGAAATTGAAGCTTAGACTAACAAGCATCAGGCCCTCTGACTCCAAATCCAGTGCTTACTCCACTAAATCATACTGCTTCCAAATCAATTATTGTTTTGTCCTTTGTTCTTGAAGAGGACCATGACATTGGGAAGGCAATGCTGTGACATGCAAGTGAATTGGATTTGAGTGAGGGTGGGCTGTTCCACATCACCTGCCTCACTGTCCTCTCCAGAGCCATCTGGGTCCAATGACCAGATCTAGATCAGGACAACTGGAGATGGTTCTGGATGAAATGGGAAACCTCAGATTTTTTAAACTAAGGTCTTCAACAGGTCTCAGTCTGAGTGAGGCTACTCCCATTCAGTGATTAAGGCTAGGTAGCAATTGAGGCAAGAATCTTCTCTTTAGCTTAGTCCAAAAAATGTAAATAAACAAACAAGTGAATGAATCAATCTGAAAGAGGAAAACTCTCAGAGTTTTTGGCTAAAGTAGAAATGACTGGTATTTACATTCAGTCTGAGTCAATGAGGACCCAATGACCAAATGGGGCTTTCTAGGACCTGTTGGTAGCCAATTAGAATCAGATTGGTTTTGATTTAAGGTTTGGTCCTTAAGAAAAAAATCTAGCAGTAAACCCCAAGATATCTTGGGAGGGTTCAGAGGTACAAAAGACCAAAAGAAAAAATGCTTTTAAGAGCATCTCTAAGTAATACCCTATGTGGACAGAGGAAGGAAGGGAAGGAAAGAAAGAAGGAAGAAGTCTTCCAACTGATCAACTGCAGGCTAGCTTTACTCACAGAGGTGGTTGTTTGTCCTTCATTCTCAGAGGATCATGACAACTACAACAACAACAAACTATGATTGTTTCAAGTTCCAGAGTTTCATAATAAAAAGAGATAAGTTTAACAACTCATATGGATGAAGAATGCTTACCATTGCTATTATGCCCTGTATTTGGATGGTCAGTTCACTGAAAGGATGATGGAATGCCATCAACATAGTACCTATATTTTCCACAGATATTTTACATGGACAATGGGCCAACTTTAGGATTGATTGGAGAAAGTGAATGGGCTTGATTGTATTTGGGAAATTAGATAATACTTTCATTGAGCCCCAGCTGCTAACAAGTATATTCATTTTTAGACCTTAATAATGTCCCCATTAGGCTATACAGTTGTTAAACACAATCTTTTAAGAATAAAAATCCGAAATGCAACAGAGAATCATAGTAAGGTATGAGTAGAATAGGACATTACCCACAATGACCTACATACAAAAATGTATATTTGTAAAAGGAAAATGGGTCACTCATATAGGAAGAGAATAATAGTAGGCCTGGGTTCTACTATTAAATACCTAGAAGGCCTCTAGTGAAATGCATAGGTTTATTCAAGAATTTGTGAGGATATGGACAAAATTACACAGATTGAGCAGGCAAAATGTGTTATAAACTGCACTAATCAGAGGAGTGTACTCCTTCCCATTCCATCTCTTTTGGGCTGGGCTGAACTGGATGCAAAGTGGTGTGGTATATAATGTACTAGACTTGAAGTGAGGAAGAATTAGGTTTAAATTTTTCCTCACATAATTTCTTTTTGTGATTCTGGGAAAATCCCTTAACCTTGCTTAGCCTGTTTCCTCGTTTTTTTTTTTTTTTTTTTTTTTTTTT
>JAJPUD010002645.1:266950-304506 GCA_023553655.1 Myrmecobius fasciatus
GCTTTTTGCTGAGGCAATTGAGGTTAAGTGACTTGCCCAGGGTCACAGAGATAGGGAATGTTAAGAGTCTGAGATCAGATTTGAACTCAGGTCCTCCTGACTTCAGGGCTGTGCCACCTAGCTGCCCCAGTTTCCTCATTTGTTAAATAAGGATAATCAAACCTGTAGCATCACCTCGAAGAATTATTGTGATATTTGAATATAATAATATATGTAAAGCATTTTTCAAAGTCTTCAGTACTACTATTCAAATGTCAGTTTTGAGATAGGGACAATAATAGTACCAGTTACCTCCCTGGATTGTTGCAAGCATCAAATGATATATGTAAAATTCCTTACGAACCTTCTATTTTAGTATCAATTATTATTATTAGTATTAGTATTAAAAGTAGTGATTATGGGAAACAAGTCCAGATAACCTGAATGACTATGCTTAGGCAGCTGCAGAGACATCCCTTAAGGGGCCATGGAAAGGGGAATGGAGGCATATGGGGAGAAAGAGCTTCAGACTGTGGGATCCTCTTTGACTCAAATTGGTCCTTGGTCTCTGCCAGGAATGGAAGATAAGAGAACTAATCATTACATTCCTGGTCATCAGGCAAAATTCTGTGAATTGGAACACAAGGAAGAAATCCAACACATTGTCCCCTATTTGTCACTATTAAATCTCGACATAATCTATTGATCAACAAGCATTTCTTAAGCTAGGTACTGAGGAAAAATTATAAAGAATGAAGCAATCCTCATTTAGGATATTAACAAGTGTCTTTAGCCAACACAAAGTGGGTATAGGGTGTTTCCACCAGATGCAAGGTAGGCTTTGAGAATTCCTGCTTCTGGAACAATTTAGTCTGAGAGCTTCATAATATGCTTCATCTATGAAGTAGTTAAGGCAGAGACTGTTTTCTTTTTGTTCTCAATGTTTAGCATAGTCTCAACCCTTAAATAAAGTATTTATTTGATTACTGATTTATAGTAACAATGAGCAGAACTCAGAAGGAACAAGAGCCATTAAAGAAGCCAGAATTCCCCATGTCTCCTGGGTCTGCAGAGGTCCAGGGAAAGTTTGCTCAAGGGCAAGTTAATTTTATAAATTTCTGAGCTCTATTTTTTTTAGATACGTAAATAAATGTGTAGAAGTTTGAACTAGAAAGCCTGATCAGCTCAAGGTTATAATCAACAAGGCAATTTGTTTGGCACTAGAATACAGTCTTTCTGAAGAACTCTGATAGTGTTTCTTATCTAGACATCGAAGACCAAGCCGGAGGAGAGGGCTAACTTGACACTCTATGTGAGCAGTGTGAAATTATCTCAAACGGGTCAACTCAAGCCCTTCCTTTTCTGAACAGAAATATTGGAAACATAACGAGTTTCAAGAAAAAGACAAACATGGATCATGATTATAGTTAACTATAAGTGGAGAGAAATTAGATGGGGAGTTGAGTTGACTGTTCTAAAAATCTCCTTTCACAAGTTTGGCGGGCGGCGGCGTGTAGTATTCCTGATTGCATCTTCCAACCCTCCCCTCCCTGAGGAATCACTAAGACTGGCGTTCTCAGATCCCACAGGTTCGGGCGAGGCTGTCCAGAGGTTACCAGGAGATCCCAAAGTCCGCCCACCTCCACTCCGCGACGGACTGCTTTACTCCCTTTCTTCCCAGTCTTTCACCCCAACTCCCGATATTCTTTTCCGTTTTTTGAGAAGCATCCACATTTACCAAACACATTAGCGGAGAGGAAAGCAAGAAGCACTTCCAACTCAGGAGGCGGGCGCTACGGCGTCAGAGAAAGACGCGGAAACGCCCAGTTTGGGCGGGCCTGTGGGGAGAATGTTTGAAGCTGGGGAGTGAGGACCAGAGGGGGCAGGGAGAGAAGAGTTCTATTTCCGGTCCGGGAGCGGCTTGGAGCGGCTGCGCAAACGCGCCGGCTCTCTCTTCTTGTCCTTCCTTTCTCTCCCCCTTTCCCAGCCCCCTCCCCCGGCCCCGGCCCCGGCCTCGGCCCCGGCCCAACTGGTCCTTCTGCGCTTTCCGTGGTGCTGCCGCTACTGCCGCTGTCTCCCCAGCCACAGGAGGAGATGGAGAGGAAGACGAGGTCCTCGCGATCCGGGGGTCGGCGGTTCTTACCCGGTGAGAAACATTCAAAAGGGCATAAGACGGTTTTTCCACCAAGGAGGAGAGTTCGAGGCAGCAGCCCGGGCAGCTCCTCTAGCAGTGGAGACTCTGGCTGATGGGTGGGTGTGTTTGAGAGAGAGAACGGAGTGGACGTCCCGGGATCGTCCCGGTGCGAGTGTCCTCCCAAGGGAAGCCCGGGCCGCTAGCGCTTCCGCTAGCCCCCAGACACCGCGCGTGGTGTCATCTGGCTAGGTAAAGGCTCTGCCGCCGCCTTCTAGAGCCGGGGGTGTCCAGCGGTACCCTACGCTGCGATGAGGCGTGCTGGCGGGAGAGACTGTCATCCCGCGGCCTGTCATTCCATCCCTGGCCCCGCCGCCACGCCTCCCTCCCGAATCTCCCGCGAGTCTGGGCTGGCTCGCCGACTTGACTGCTGCAGTCCTGGGCGGGAGCGGGGCTCTCCGGGTTTTACCTCAGTCTTGCCGCTTTCCCTTTTGTTTGTCTGGCTTGTGGCCTCCCGGGTGAGTGGTTGATCCCGACTTTGTTTTTCTGTCTAAACCAAAAGAAATAAATTGTATTTTATGGAAAAGCCCCTCCTCCCAGCTTCATTTCTCTGAGTCCCCCTTCTGCCTCATCTCTTCATTCCCTTCATCTGAATATATTTATGTACTTTAGCTGATTAAAGACGGGGAAATAATGTTACTCTTCTAAAATCTCTTCTGTGAACAGTCGGATTTAATTTTGAAGTCTGTTAAGTTTGAAATGTAGGTGCCTTTCAGTTTGTATACTATTGTTTTTTTTAATTAAATTTCATTTTTTTCAATTATCGGTCTTCTGCCCCTCCCATTTCATTTTTCACTCCATGAGATCGAAAGAAAAATAAAATCCCTATTGTAAACACTTTTAGTCAAGCAAAGAAAATTTCTCATTGATCTTGAACAAAAGAAAACACGCTCCTCGTTTTGTGTCTTTGATTTTTTGACCTATCAAGAGGTATGTTGCACATTTCATTATTGACCTCTTGGTTGTTCATTACCCAGATCAGTCTTTCATACTTGTTTTTACTGTATTGACACTGTATAAATTATTCTAGTTCTGTTCACCCAACATTAGTTCATGTCTTATTAGATTTCTCTAAAACAACCCATTTCATCATTTCTTACTGCACTACATACAATGTTTGTCACGTTTTTATATCATAATTTGTTTAGTCGTTTCCGATTAATGATTAAGTCCTCAGTTTCCAATTCTTTATCATCCCCAAAAAAACCCAACCCTGTAACTATTTTTGTGCATCTTATTTAGAGTTTGTTTTGTTTAGAATTAATCCTTTCCTTAATTTACACTCTCTCTAATTACTTTCTCCTTTTTCCCCTTTCCTTCTTATTTTCAAGTTGAATAAAATTTATCTTTTGTATCCAACTGTATACAGAATACTCCCCTTGACCAGTTCAAATGAGAGGGAGGTTCAAATGTCAGCTCCTTCTCCTTTTCTTTATATAGATTTTTACTTGCTCTTTCCCATTGTTTCCCCTAACCTTTCTGCCCCCCCCTTCCCATATTCCTCTTCTTCCTTTTTCCATTCCCATCTTCCCTTAAGACCAAGACATAACAGGGCAGTTTAGTTGGAGCAGTGATTATAGCACCTGTTCTGGAATAAGGAGGAGTTGAGTTCAAATATGGCCTCAGACACAACCTGGGCAAGTTACTCAACTCTGAATTGCTTCCCCTGTCCCTGAAAAAAAGATCAAGACGTAGAACCAACCCCAGCCCTTCTATCTAATTAGATTCCCTCTTAGGACCATTGATGATATGGGGGTCAAAAGAGACAAATATAATCATCTTTCCATTATAGAATGTAAGCAATTTATCTTGATTTTTTTCCCTTGTGCTTTCTCTTAATTTCTGGGTTTGAACTTTAAAGTTTTCACACTACTCTGGTCTAATGCCCATGAAAAAACATTTGAAAGCCTTTTGATTCATTAAAAGTCCATTCTGCCTCCTGTCCTGTAATCAGTTTTGATGGATAAATTTTTCTTGGTGTAAGCCTAAAACATACTTTGTCTCCTGGAATATCATAGTCCCAGATCCCCCCTCCTTTGTAGTGGTAGCTGCTACATTGGTTCTAACTATGTATTCTTTTTTTTTTTTTTCAGATTCTTATTAAAAGCTTTTTATTTACAAAACATGAATGATTTTTCTACATTGACCTTTGCAAAACTTTTTTTTTTGTTCCAAGCTTTTCCCCTCCTTCCCCCCACCCCCACCCCTAGATGACAGGTAATCTAATACATGCTAAATATGTTCAATTATATGACAAATCCAATATATGTATACATATCTATACAGTTATCTTACTGCACAAGAAACATCAGATCTAGAAAGAGAGGAAAAAAAAAACCTAAGAAGGAAAAACAAAATGCTTGGAAATATTTACAGAAAGCGTTAAAATGCTGTGTTGTAGTTCACACACAGTTCCGTCAGGCCTCTCTCTGGATGTATATGACTATCTTCATCGATGAACAATAGGAACTGGCTTGAACCACATCATTGTTGAAGAGAACCATGCCTATCAGAATTGATCATCATATAGTCTTGTTGCTGTGTATAATGTTCTCCTGGTTCTGCTGATTTCACTCAGCATCAGTTCATGCAAGTCTCTCCAGGCCTCTCTGAAATCATCCTGCTGGCCGTTTCTTACCGAACAATAATATTCCATGACATTCATATACCATAATTTATTCAGCCATTCTCCAATTGATGGGCATCCTTTCAATTTCCAGTTTCTTGCCACTACAAAAAGGGCTGCCACAAACATTTTTGTACATGTGGGTCCCTTTCCCTCCTTTAAAATCTCTTTGGGATATAGGCCCAGTAGAAACACTGCTGGGTCAAATGGTGTGCACAGTTTGATAACTTTTTGAGCATAGTTCCAGATTGCTCTCCAGAATGGTTGGATCCGTTCACAGTTCCATCAACAATGTATCAGTGTCCCAGTTTTCCCACATCCCCTCCAACATTCATCATTATCTTTTCCTGTCATCTTAGCCAATCTGACAGGTGTGTAGTAGTATCTGAGTTGTCTTAATTTGCATTTCTCTGATTAATAGTGATTTGGAGCACCTTTTCATGTGACTAGGAATAGTTTCAATTTCTTCATCTGAAAATTGTTCATATCTTTTGACCATTTATCAATTGGAGAATGGCTTGAATTCTTATACATTTGAGTCAATTTTCTATATATTTTAGAAATGAGGCCTTTATCAGAACCTTTGAATGTAAAAATATTTTCGCAGTTTATTGCTACCCTTCTAATCTTGTCTGCATTCATTTTGTTTGTACAAAAACTTTTTAACTTGATATAGTCAAAGTTATCTATTTTGTGATTAATGATGATCTCTAGTTGTTCTTTCCTTCCCCCTCCACAGGTCTGAGAGGTAGACCATCCTACATTGTTCTAATTTGTTTATATCATTCTTTATGTCTAGATCATGAATCCATTTCGACTTTATTTTGGTGTATGGTGTTAGGTGTGGGTCAATGCCTAGTTTCTTCCATACTAGTTTCCAATTTTCCCAGCAATTTTTGTCAAATAGTGTGTTTTTATCCCCAAAACTGGGTCTTTGGGTTTATCAAACACTTAACTATGTATTCTTAATACTTGAATTCTTTGTGCCTGTTTATAGTATTCTTGCTTTACTCTGGTGAATTTTGACTAATGTTCATGAGCATTTTAATTTTGTTTTTTAGGAGTTAATCTACAGATTTTTTTTTACACTTTGTTATTTGATTGAGAGACCAAAGAGATTATCTTTTAAGATTTCTTGAAATAAGATATCTAGGTTCTTGTTTTAGTCATGGTTTTTCAGGTAGTCCAATGCTTCCTAATTGAGTGTTTTCCTTGATCTATTTCCCAGGTTAGTCTTTTTTTTTTTTTTTGCTACAAAATGCATTTTCTTTTATTTTTTTTTCAGTCTTTTGACTTTATTTTAATCTCTTGTGTTGACTTTGTGTTAATATTTTTTGTTGCCTTTTTGGTCCATTGTAATTTTTAGGGAGTTTGTTTCTTGGGCAAGGTTTTATACTTATACCAAGCTATTCATTTAACAATTCTTTGTTGCCTAATTCTCATTTCTTTTCCATTTCTTTCTTTCCTCTGATGCTTGCATTTCATTTATGAAAACATTTAGACACTCTTAAAAAAAAAAAAGCCCCAAACCAAAAGTCTCTTGCCATTGAATCTAGGAGTTCTAGTTGAATTTATGCCCAAACTGTGTTTTTATCTTTGAGGTTTTGCTTGTGGATATTTTGGAGTAATTTTCTTCTGGGTTTGTGTCTTGAATATCCCTGTTCTCATGATGGCTTTTTTGGTGGGATTTTTATTTGCTCCTTTTTTCAGCCTTCCTCTTTCTTGCTTTTAGACTTTACATTAGGGTGAAGAAGTTCTGTTTGTGTTTGAATGGGAGGTCTGGACTGGTTCTGTTGCTTCTTTTGTAGGGATACTGAGTACTTACTATATTATTCCACACCCTTAGTGACCTGAAAACTTTGTTGTCCTTCTTTGAACTTTGCAAGTTCCTGACTAAATTTAGGTGTGAGAAACAATAGACTATTACTGGATTCACCCACTACTAGCCAACTGTAAAGCTAGGTGGCAAAGGGAATAGAGTGCTGGACCTAGCACCTGAAGGCTCAACTTCCTGAGTTCAAATCCAGCCTTAGCTGTGTGACCCTGGGCAAATCACTTAACCCAGTTTCTTTGTCTATAAAATAAATTGGAGAAGGAAACAGCAGACCGCTTAAGTATTTTTGTCAAAAAAACAACACCCCCCCCCAAAACAAAAAAAAAAACAAAAAAAAAAAAACCCAACAACAAACAAACAAACCCAATTGGGATCATGAGTAGTTAAGACATGACTGAAAAACAACTAAACCATCACAGCTTTTCTGGTTTAGAATGACAGAACTGTGGGCTTCCCTTTGGTCTGGTATTGTTGTAGTTATTTGTCTGCAGTCTTTAGACTGTGTTAGAAGCTAGAAATGAGATCTTTCTCAGTTCCTGAATTTTGAGCCATGCTGCTACAGCTTGCTTCTGATTTTTCCTCTTTCTAGGTCTTATAGACTAAGGCTCATGACCACTCCTTATGTCCAGAATACCTAACATTGGTGCAGTCTCCTCTGTGATCCAGAACTGGGGAGTGCATGGCAAGGCTGCCAGTTGGTCTTTGTTCCTGTATCCAACACAAAGTATCAGTTCCACATTTAGGGTCTGGTACTTTGTTTTGTCTATGTATATAGCCTGGATCCTCTTTCATTCTCTGGGCACAAGAAAGCTGTTTGGCTTACTCCTGATCAAACCCTATTCCCAATATCAACAAACTTCTCTGTTTCCCTACACCAATATGGATAGGAAAAAAAGAATGTGCAAAGTGCTGTGAGATAGGATCTTTTCCTCTAGGAACAGCCAGGAAATTGAAGAAGCAAAATGAACACATATGAAGCAATATGTCTGATCCTGTTTTTAAAGTCTGACTTTAATTTTTCAAATAAATTTTTATTTCTATCCTTTGTTTTTATGTCATTTAAATTTCTTTCAATATTTTTTCCTTTTCTACTTTCCAGAGGACCATTCTATATAAAAAATTTTTTTTGAAAGAAAAAAGTTAAAAGAGGAAGAAGAGAAAAAGAAAGCAAAACCAGTTAACATTTTTTTTAAATCTGAAATTATATTTAATGTTACTCATCTACTCATTCATGGACCTCCGCAAAAAATGAGTCTTTCACATCTTTTTTTTTTTTATTGTTTTTTTTTTTGGTGTGTGTGTGTGGTCTGCTTTTAATTTTTTGGCAGAAGCTCTGTAACATTTTCCATTTTGCTTTAGAATATTTTTTAGTATTTTTTTAGATGTAGCTAATATTAAATAAATTTACATTAGGGTGAATTAAATTAAATTCTGTAAATTCACTTAAATTCTGTAGGGTTTTGATCAGAAATTGGAAGCAACTTGGAATGTTCTTTAATAGAAGAATGGCTAGGGCAGCTAGGTGGCGCAGTGGATAGAGCACCAGCCCTGAAGTCAGGAAGACCTGAGTTCAAATCTGGTCTCAGACACATAACATTCCCTAGCTGTGTGACCCTGGGCAAGTCACTTAACCTCAATTGCCTCAGCAAAAAGCAAAAAAAAAAAAAAAAAAAAAAATAGAAGAATGGCTAGTAGCATTACTTTACTACTTTAGGGATTGGAACTATATCTTTCATTTCATTGGTGGATGGTATGGGTGGCAGATCTCTGCAATTATAATCTTAGCTAACTAGAGCATTGAGAGGTGAAATGAGTTGCCATTATGTGTCAGAGGGGAGTTAAAACCAGGTCTGTCTTAATTCTAAGATCAAATCTTTCCCCATTAATCTAGGTTGCCTTTCAGATGTTAAAACAATTGTGTTCAAATGTAGTTCAGGGACCTTTCAGGGTTCCTGAGACTTTCAGGAGGTTAGTGAGGTAAAAACTATTTTCATAATTTTTGAATTGTTTTAATTTTTATTACCACAAATTAGTTAGCTGTATTTCATATAAACAAAAGCTCTTTCATGCCCTTAGTAATTTTTCAGAGTGTGAAGGGGGTCTGGAGATTAAAAAGTTTGAGGGCTTTTGCTTTAAAAGAACAGTAATTTTTGTTGGTATATTATTTGTTGGTGAAGATATAGCTCTTTATATTAGCCATCCTGGTAAATGGCTTTTATGAGTTCTGACCAAAAAAATTCATCACCTGGGTGGCCAATATTTTGCAGTCAAACTTAGTAAGGTAAGTTCTAATGTGACAGTATTCAAGTAACTAAGCCCATATTCTAAACCTCTGGATCTTGATATAATATCCAGAGTTTGAGCTTCATTTTTATGACCTTCAGAAACACAGGGTCATTTCCATGCCTTGAAAAGGTAAAAGTATCATAATAGGATTATTGGGGAAAGCATTAATACTACAAAATATCTGTGATCTTACTGATATTAGTATTCCTCCTAAGGGTAAGACATTTAAAAAAATTTTTTTTATTATGATTTGACAAGTAAGAAAATGAACATTTCTGGATATAAAGAACAGAAAAAGGCTTGTATATGAAACAGTGAATCTTTATGACAGCTTACTTTTTAAAAGTGCACATTAAAATTAACATGTTAATACCGGTAGTGCTCTTCTTTTTATCTCTTTTTGAACATCTATTCTCTTATGTGTATTTTTAAATTTGTGGATGCATTTTTTCCCTCTGCTATCACTCTTAACTTCCTTCTCCAAGAGAAAAACATTTATAAAATAAATGATATATATGTCAGAATAGTTTACATATTCTTTTTACAATACTTAGATAGCATTTTATGTCTACATACGTAAAGTAGTATATTAAATTATTTTGTCTTTTAATTTTCCATCTATATACATTACAATTGGAAAGATGGAATAGTGAAACAGAAAGGTCTCTTGCTCAAGAATCAGATTCAGTTGATCCCTGACAATGTGCTTATCTGTGTGACTCTACACAACTACTTCAAGGGTTCTTAACCTTTTTTTAATGTCATATACTCCTTTAATAGTCTGGTGAACCTTTGGATCTCCTTTCAGGATAATGTTTTTGAATAATGGAAAAATATACTAAGTTTTATTTTGAGACTGGTGAAAATAAAGAAAAAAATAACTCCCCCTCTCCCCCCCAATTTAGTTTCCTAGTCACATTGAAATCTATCTATACATCCCTTAGGGGACCCTATCTTAAGGACTGCTGGATGAGATAATTTCTAGATATCTTTCACCTTGAACAATGTGATTCCTTCTAAAAAGTATTCATTTAAAAAAATTGAAGAGGAATTGTATGATGTAAAAGATCTTAACTTCAAATGTTTACTAGATTTTTTTTTTTTTGGCACAGGCTTGTTTTTAAAAAAATTAGTTGCCCTGAAGATACTTCCCTTCCACAGATATTTTCTTCCTTCCCCTTTCCCCATTAGTAGAAAAAGTATTCTCTCTTATCAAATCCTATTTCTTTTTTGTTAAAAGAAAAAGCAGTATTATTACTTGGTCAAAATCAAAATGTTGTAAAGTTGTATTGTAGTTAATATGAATTTGGTAGTTGGATTTAGGAAAAAAAAAAGTTGTGAAAAGAAGCTTTTCTTTTCCCATAGGTTGTAATATTTACAATTTGACCTTTCTTCAGTATATCAGAGGAACCACTGGAAACTGGTATAACAAATACTATTCTTGTTGTTTTCCATGTCAGAGGTAGATTTTTCAGTATGGGGAGAAATCTTAGATATCATAGAGGTCACCTTCTTTATTGTGTAGATGAAGAAATGAAGCCCAGAAAAATGGCATGCCTTGCCTAAAATCCTACATCTGGTTTAAAAAATTTTTTTTTTTTTTTTAAATTTGCGAAATATGTGTATGGGTAGTTCTTCAACATTAACCCTTAGAAAGCTTTCTGTTACAAATTTTCCTCCCCTACTTTCCACCCCTCCCCTAGATGGCAGGATATCCACATGTTAATTATGTTAAAATACTTGACAAATCGGATATACTACATCTGATTTTTGGGTTAAATTTCCCTCAGAAGATTATTGTGTTCCTTGTGTGCATCAGAGATATATACAGATAATGTAGAAAAGTAATAAGCTTGGCAAAAATAAAGAAACCCATACATAAATACACATACGTTTACTTATGTTTTATGCTTCCCAATAGCATGAGCATCCATATCCAAAATAGACAGACACATACATACACACATATACACACAGGAGGTTAAAACATCAAATGTAGGAAAACCCAGTACTTCTTGTGGTATCACATTCTACTTTGGATCAGTTCTGTTTGTTAAAAAGTTTTTCTTCATATCATACTTAAATATATTTCTCTATAATTTCTACCCTAGTTCTGCCGGTTGGGATGCCGCAGAACAAGTCTAATGTTTCCTTTTGAGATCTTTTAAAATACTTGAAAACAACACTCATGTATCCCTTTAAGTCTTCTTTTCTCCATGCTAAATATTATTCATTCCTTCTATCCTTGAAGATTGTTATTGTTGCTGTTTGCCTTTCTTTGATTTCCTAATGCTTTACATATCAAGTGCCTGGTACCTATTAAGGGCTTAATACTATTGACTGTTTGAATTGTGATTTTACCATCCTGACTTCTCTCTTATGGATGCCCTCTAGTTTATCAATCTTCCTTTATCAGTGCTCTTCTTCATGTATAGCTAGAACTGAAGGTGTTGTGCCCTGGATGTAGTTTGCTGAGAGCACAGAACAGCAAACTAGTCAATCAGCAGGTATTTATTAAGCACCTCCTGTGTGGCAGGTATTATGCTAAATGCTGGAGGGGGAGAAGAATATCAGAAAAACCAGTCCCTGCTCTTAAGGAGCTCACAGTCTTCTCTCACAGAGGGAAACAACATATAAACAGCTATATACAAACAAGATATGTACAGGATAAATCGGAGATAATTGACAGAAGGCAGCACTAACATTAAGGAAAATCAGGAAAGTCTTGATGAAACTATGAAATCAGGGACTTGAAGGAAGCCAGTAGATGGATAGAAGATAGGTAGTGAAAATACTGAAGTCTGGAAATGCAGTGTCTTATGTGAGAACAACAATGAAGTTACTGTCACTGGATTGCAGAGTATGTTAGGTTTATTATGGTGAAGAAGACTCAGAAAAGTAGGAATGGGTAAGGTTATGAAAGTCTTTGATTGTCAGAGAATTTTATGTTTAATCCTAGAAGTTATAGTGCCACTGGAGTTTATTGAATAGGATCAGACCTGTGAGACCACCACCTCTCTACTCCTGGATTTTATGCTTCTTTTAATGTAGTCTAATATAATATTTTAAGTTTATGGCTACTCTATCAAATAGTTTTGTTTCCCCATCTTGTACTTCTGAAGTGGATTTCTTGAACTTTAATCTTGAACTTTAAATACTTTAAACATCCTTATGTACTTAATATTAAAAAAATTTTAATTTTAAATTTGAATATTGAAAACAAGTATTTCCTTGTGCAGAACTCAGAAAGATTCTATATGAAGCTATTAATCTACTGTTATTATTGCTTGATTTTAAAAGTATGTAATAAATTCTATTTGTTTGCTTATTTGCCTTTTCTTCAGGACTTTATTCCTAATTTCTTTCACTTAAAAAAATTTGGTCCCAGGTTTTAAGCTGATTTTTTTGAATCTTGATTCAGTTGATTAATATGTTAACCGTACTACTAGTCTTACATATTAGACAAATTTGACAGGCATACTATTGCTTTATCCAAGTAATCTGGCTGAGAACAGATCTCTGAGGGACTCTACTGGAGACCTTCTAAGCTGCCACTGAGCAATTGATGACTGCTTTTTGGGTCTGGCTAGTTTATCAGTTCTGAATGTGTTCAGCTCATAACTTCCACTTTTCTCAAAGAATAGCATGAGAGACATGCACTTTTGCTAAAAGTCAAAGTAAATGCTGTAGTATGCTCATATTTAGTAACTCCTTTCATAAAAGAAAAGAGCTTAGCTTTCAAGACCTCTTCTTAATGAAGCCATGTTTTCTTACTGTGGAAACAATTTCCCATCTCTAGGTTTACTAATCCTACCCTTTACTGAGGTATTCTTATATTTTGCCAGGACTTAACAATCAAGTCTTATTGGCTATTTTTATTCTGTCTTTTCCAACCTAAAGATTTTTTTTTTCTTTTTTCAGAAAAAATGAAGGCACAATAAAACTTGGTTAGTTCTGTCTTCTAGCATCTGTTATTATGTTTTCCCCAAGCAGTGGGCTTATCCCTTTTTTGATCTTTTTTTCCCCTCAAAATAATTAAGAAATAGGAACTCTTTAGATAGCTTAACAATTTTGAGCTTTAGAGCTCCTGACAATTTTTACAGTACTGTGCCCTGCAAGTTGACTATTAGAAAACTCTCTTCTTTATTGGGATTTTTTTCTTTGTATCTTCACAGTTTGATTCTTATACTTTCTCTTGCCCTTGCCCTGTTGAATTTTAGTCTTTTCTGTATCTGAACACTTTGAAATCTGCTCTTCTCAAATGTAACAATTATGCCAAACTATACCTGGTTTTCCTTCTTGATCACAAATTCTAAGATCAGTGCTTTCTAAAAATCTCATAATTTCTATTTCAGTTACCACTCTATCCTTATAATCAACTCTAAAATAGCACTTCTTGTTTCTTGTGCCTTTTTAGAGGATGAAACTATCAATAAGGCAAATTAAGAAATGATCCTTTTTTTACTATTTGTAGAAAAGAAACAAATACTTTCAAAGTATTTGGATTTAAGTTTTCAAAGACAAATATTAGTAAGAAATTTTGAAAAAGAGCTCTTCAGATAAAAATTTACACTTAGAATTTATACTTATTAAATATTGTAAGAATTGTCTAGATATTGTTATAACTAAATAATTATGTGTTTCAGATGGGTGCTACAGATAAATAATACAAAAAGGAAAACATAGTGGATTGAAAGGACTAGATAATTCCAAATCATTGCTGCTATTTCTGATAAAAGGAAGTTCTAATTAAAAAAAAATAAATTAACTCGGGGCATCTAGGTGGCATAGTGGATAGAGTACCCGCCCTGATGTCAGGAGGACCTGAGTTCAAATGTGGCCTCAGACAGGTAACACTTTCTAGCTATGATTCTGGATAAGTCACTTAATCCCAATTGCCTCAGGGGAAAAAAACTTTTTTTTTTTGTTTTTGTTATTAAAGCTTTTTATTTGCATAACATATGTATGGGTAGTTCTTCAACACTGACCATTACAAAGCTTTCCGTTACAAATTTTCCCCCCATTCCCTTTCTCTCCCCTAGATGGCATGAAGTCTACTACATGTTAATTATATTAAAATATTTGACAAGTCGAATATATATATATACATATTTAGGGGAAAAAACTTTATTAGTTTAGTATATTATTATTTTATGCTATTTTATAATGTAAATTGCGGAATAGTTGTTGATCTTCATTGTGTGAAGAAAGTCCCTTAGCAGGGATTCCTTATACCTATAAAATTTTAGGCCTTGACCAAAATAAAAATATCAAAAGTAACTAGATTGAATTTTTTTCTTTTTTTTTATTAAAACTTTTTATTTTTCAAAACAGTGGACAATTCTTTAACATTAGCCCTTGCAAAACCCTGTATTCCAGTTTCCCCTTTCCCCCACACCCTCTTCTAAATAGCAAGTAGTCCAATATATGTTAAATATGGTAGAAATATATATTAAATCCAATATGTATATACATATTTATACAGTTATTGTGCCGCACAAGAAAAAAAAGAGATGCAAAATAAAATGTAAGCAAACAACAAAAAGAGTGAAAATGCTAATTTGTGGTCCACACTTTATTCCCACAGGCCTCTCTCTAAGTATGGATGGCTTTCTTCATCACTGAACAATTGGAACTGGTTTGAATCATCTCATTGCCATTAGGCTGAATTTTTCAAAAAAGTTTTTAAAAAAGGATCATAGAAGGAACTAAAAACAAAATCAATAACATGTTTTGTTTTGCTTGTTTTTATGGGAATTACATTTTATCCATAATGATTTTCCAGACTCAAACTGCAAGATTTGCCTAAAATTTACTGTTGCTAATTCACAAAGAGTGGAGAGTAGAACTGATATTAGATAAACTTGACTTCATACTAGAAATGGACTTCATACTAGAAATATTGGGGGATAAGAATAAATTGAGCATTATGCTGAAAATAGTATACAGGTACCCAAAATGGCCCTATAATTCCACAGATAGGGGATTTCTTCCAGTTATGAGGATTTCAACCCAGCTATATCCATCTATTATGTACAGCTTTGTTCATGCCCAGAATCTTCCGCAGTTTGTTGGATTATCTATAGAATTTATGTGTGTGTTTGTCTCTATTGTCTGTCTATCTATCTAACATTGCAAATGTACAGTAAATTGAGAGAGAATTGAATTTGAGGAAAATGGGTTGGTTTGTCTTAGTGAATTTTAGAATTTTTTTTTAATGATTCCAAACTTCTTTCTGAATAATGGACTCATCTTTTTTAATGCTGGTATTTCTCTGTTGGCAATATGTATCTTCTATCATGGAACACTATGGTCTTTGAAGTATTGAGATTGAGGGTAGCTCAAAGGACAGTGATGATGTGAATAGTGGATGTGAGCATCATCAAAGAAATCTATGAATAGAAAAAGAAAATAGGTTGGTCACATGGTGAGAGCAAGAGATTAGATGACCTGTCTGCTCCATTGGTATCCAATCAATATCAAAAGAAAACAGTATATAAATTTTAAATCTGTATGTACACACACACATACACACACACACACACCCCTTAAATTCTATTCTGATGTCCATTTGTGATGTGGCATTAACTGTGAGGTCTTGAAGGTTATGACAATGAATCAAGAGATCTGATATAGAATGTAGCAATCTGGGCGGGGGGCGGTTCCCAGGTTTGGTAAGAATTTACCATTTTGCTTAATACCAGACCTATTGCATGACTCCCTTTTTTTCCCCCTCCCTTATCTTTTCAGTAATCAAATCAACACTATCATTCCTAGAAAAGGTATGCCAGTCAATTGCCCTATGACTTCATTCTCCTTAGGACCTTCACTATCCTTCCTGTACCAAAACACTTCTCCTTAGGTACCACTTTGCTATATGTTCTTGTTTTCCCCTAGTAGAATGTAAATTCCTTGAGACAGGGGCTCAAGGTGCTGCAGTGGTTAGAGTGCTATACCCAGAATCAGAAACCAAAAGCTATCAGTCTCAAGCACTTATTGGCTGTGTGACCCTTACTTGTAGTATGCTTTAGACAGTACCCTGCATTCAGTAAGTACTTAATAAATGCCTTTTTCTTTCCTTTCCTCTTCCTGTCTATAAGGAAGGTACTTTTATGCTTTTTGTATTTGTATCACCCATGTTTAGCCTAGTGCCTGGTATTTGAGTGCTTTTTTGGTTCATTCAAATAATATATGTGTATGTGTTGTCTGAAGATGAGTTCAGATTAATTTGGAGAGGCTCATCTTTAGGTCTATTGTAAGGTAATTAATTTTTAGCAATGGCAGTTCTTGAATACAACTTGAAATCATAGAGAATAGTTGGAAATAATTGCTTGTTTGATTGCGTTTGGCATTGGTGGAAGAAATATATATAGCAAAGAAATATTAGATCTTTATTGGGCATCTAGTAATTCATTAGTAATATTTGTAAAAGAAAAATTCACAGTCTTGGAAGAGGAAATAGATAATGAATAATTGTGAGAAATTTTAATATCTTACTTGCAGAATGAGAAATCCAGTTAAAAGAAAAAAATCTAGATGAATATTAAGCTAGATTTAATAGCTATGTGTAAAAAGTGATTTGGAAAAGCAAAGCTTGTTTTTCTCAAAATCATATAAGAAATACAAAAAATTATGTTACCTTGGAATGCAAAAATGTACATCAAATATGAAATCAATAATAGATAGTATGAATATAAGGTATAATATAGGCTTATATAAGGCTGTATTTTGTGCTAATTAGAGAGTAGCTGAATATAATACCTTGTTGTAACAAAATACTGTGATGAGAGCCAGCATGATTTAGTGAATACAGGACTGATCTGAGTTCAAATCCTAATTCTGAAATTTATTGGTTGTGTGATTTTTGACAAGTCATCTAAACTTTCAGTGTCCCAGGTCACTCTCCAGGATTATAAATTAAAGATCAGTTGCTGCTCTTCATTGGGTATAGGGAGATTTTTTGGATGGGGTCATTATATAAATACCAGTAAAATCACAGTTGAAGTCCTATTCCTCATTCCAAATTAAATTGTGGCAACATAAAAATGATAAATATGAATACTAAAAGGAAATATGAAAAAATTTCTATGAAGTGATTTCATAGCAAGATCAAGTCAGAAAAACAGGAGTGCATAATTAGTGACAGCTATATAAAATGACAAAATAAAAAACAATATCAGAGGTAATAGCTTTATAAAAACAGATTTATTGGAGGAATGAATTCTTGGATTTGATTTTTATTTCCTTAAAGCATATTTTTTCTTTCTCTAAATTTTTTGTGTTTTAGTTGGAAAGTTATATTTTGTTCAGATATTTTTTGACATTTGTTTTAAATATCTTTTTGTAATAATAATACATTTTAAAAAATCATTTGACTTTAGATGTTTTAAGCCTGGCTGATTGGTAGAATGGTGGTATCATAAACTAAAATAGGATATCAGAAGGAGGAAAAGGTTTTGGGAGAAACTGTTAGTATAAAAAAAAGTCTAAACTCTTATCTAGTTAATTGTGATTACATTTCTTGAAGAAATTACTAGTAACATCTATATTTTTATAAGCCAACTGTCTATAGTTAAAAAACCCTAGCACTTTTAACTTTATTTTTTTAATTTTTTAGCTGTATTATCTGTAATTTTTAGCTGACAATTTTGAATATTGATATTTCTTATTTCATGAAATTTATTTTAACAAAATTGACTAGGAGATATTTTTATGTAGCAAATTCTCATTTTTTATTGTCCTTGTGTTGACAAAAAGAATAATCCCAATTAGAATTGAAAACTATTCCTGAGGAAAGAAAGCTATTTTAGGTGTTCTAGAAATGGGAAGGCCATCTCCTGGACTTCTTTGTTTTTTCTTTTTTTTTTTTTGCTTTTTGCTGAGGCAATTGAGGTTAAGTGACTTGCCCAGGGTCACACAGCTAGGGCATGTTAAGTGTCTGAGACCAGATTTGAACTCAGGTTCTCCTGACTTCAGGGCTGGTGCTCTATCCACTGCGCCACCTAGCTGCCCCTCTTTGTTTTTTCTTAAATAGATATTTTGCCACTAGGTGCTGCTGTCATTATTGTAGAATGAAAATTCTATGAGTTTCAAGCTTCAGATTCTATAAAATGTATTATTAGTCTTCTACTTTACCACTTACTGGTAACCTAAATTCTGAATAAAATAAAAAATTTGTGCAAAAAGATACAAGAAATAATATTTTACTAAATTGTTTCTCTTATTTAAATTTGTAAGTAATTTTTTTTTTTTTTTTTTGGTTAGAAACTGTAATTGAGGGGAAAATGAAAAAGTCTTCATCTTCAAATTCCTGTGAGGTATGTATTACATTTGTTTTTTTAACTTGTTTATTATCTTTACAATCTTCTTGGGTCTTGGTCAGTGATTTTCAAAACATTTAATTATTTGCCTTTCAAATAACATTTTTCCAACAAAATATAGTAAGCTTTGATTAGCTGGAATACTTAGAGAAAGGTATATTCTTATTTAAGTGAGGGTTCAATCTAACTAACTCTAAAAAATTCTTTATTGACACATTTTCTTTTTACATCTCCTTCATTTCCAAATGTATTCCTTTCCTCCACAGAGAGATGTCTTATTACAAAGAATAAAAAAAGGGAGAACAGGCATAATGTTTTAGTGATGAAAATCTTGCAATAGAATGTAAGCTGTTTGAGAGCAGTGACCATTTCTCTTTTTTGCTTTTGTATCTCCAACCTAGGTTAGTGACTTGAACATTACTTTTTTTGGTTTAGACTTGGAATATTAGTAGTGTAGAGAACACCTTTTATGGAAACTCCTTCCATAGATACAGAAAATTTAGATTTATTATTATTTACAATGTTTATAATGTTCTCTTGATTTTCCTTAGTTCAGTCTTAATCAGTTCACATAAGTTTCTGAATTCTTCATATTCATTGATTTTTTTGCAGTGATAACATTTCAATTTTATATACCAGTTTTTTCAACCATCCCTTAATGGGAACTTTTTTTTTTTTTTCAACTTGGGTGATTTGAAAGATCTTAGTTTTATTTATTTATTTTCTAAGTTAAGCTATTACCTTTTACTTTTTAAAAATGATCTATTTTGAGATGCTTCCCCCACAGAAATGTTAGCTTAAAAAATGATCAACCATTAGTGAATTAGAATGAATTGGTTTATTATATTGGTTTCCTTTCAAGATAGTTAGCTAGAATAAGATAAGATTACATTGATTAGGCAGGATTAATTTGAGCATGAGGTATGGTCTTTCTTTTTCCTTCCTTCTCATCAAGCATCATCCATACCTTCTGGCTATTGTCTCCTTCACCCCTGTCACACTAAGATGTAGACCATCTCCTTTCCAAGTCAGACATGACATGTAATTCTGTTGTGGTGAATTTTCACCAGCAGATTACCCCCTCCATTATATCTTCTTTCTCATTTATCTTTAACTTCTCTCTTTCGTCTGCTTCCTTATTTTCTGCATACATGCATGTGCTGCAATAGATTTCTCCACTTCTTCTCCATAGTCTGACTACAAATTTCATCATTCAATTGAAACTAATCTTCCTGAAGTCACTAATGATTTCTTAATTGCCAAAGCTAATTACCTTCTCTTTATCTTCTAGGGTTGTTATAAGGATCAAATGAGATATTTGTAAACCGTAAAGCGCTACATAAATATTAGTTATCATTATCATTATTGACATTATTATTATTATTATTACGTGCACAGAGGAAAAAAGAAAAGGTCTCATTTTCGTTTAGGAGAATGGTCCTTTGCTAACAATAAATATAATATGGCTTTCCAGCCATAAAACATTGAGTTCTATGTTTTCCTGTCAAATTAGATAGTTTCAATATCCTGTACATAGTTTGTTTGAATTAGTTATTTGCATATATGCATGTATTTTTAATGAAATCATTGGTGTTAACCAAAATTTACATATAAGACGTTAAGCACAAAGGTGACTTATTTTCATATGACTACATAACCCTCCTTTCATCATCTCTGCTACTTATAGACTGGAAACCACAGATCTAACATACCTTACTTCAATTTCTGAATTTCTTAATATGGTACCATTCTCTAGTTGCTCCAGTTGCTTATCATTCAGAGTAAATGGAGTACTCCGTTATCTTATTCAGGTACTGAATCCAATGTTGAATTCATATTAAAAAGATGACTTTTTTTTTGTAGTTCCGAATACCAAAGAAGTCAAAATCAAAGCAAGAAGATACTCAGGTTCAGATACCTCTGTCCAGACTCAGAAGCTCTGACCGATGGGACCACCCTTTGAAGGGGGTAAATTAAAGCTATTTTCTTTTATGTGTACATTTTTAAAAGTGTGTAAAGTATTTTATTAAAACAATTTCAATTTTCCTATATTGTCCCCTTTTTGTTCTTTCTAGTTATTAATTTCTAATTTTTAACTTATAGTGATTCTTTTTTACATTGTAAGATGTTGATTAATTTTTTCCCCCTGAGGCAATTGGGGTTAAGTGACTTGCCCTGGGTCACACAGCTAGGAAGTATTAAGTATCTGAGATGGGGTTTGAACTCAGATCCTCCTGACTTGAGGGCCAGTGCTCTATCCACTGTGCTATCTAGTTGCCCCGATGTTGATTAATTCTTGATTCTGTCTTCAGACATATTGTTATAAATTGAACAGTTATAAATTCTGTGTTGTAAATTAAATCACATTTTAAGTAGGCCAAGCATAAATTTAAAGGAAATATAAAGCAAATTTCACTTTTCTATTTTTCATGTTAAGATTCTTATATTTTATATATTTTTAAAAGAATGATATATAAATATATTTTCCAAAAGATTTTTCTGCTTAGTAACCCAAGATTTTTCAAACATTGTCTTTCTTTTTTTAGTGGGGGAGAGAGCTAAAACAGTAAATGACAGAATTGGGATCCAGGAAGATTTTGACAGAGTAGAATGTTGGTCCCAGTCTAATAATGTGAAATTGAATACGGATAAAAACAAAACCTTATACTTGGGTTCAAAAAAATACACTTTATAAATACAAGATGGGATATGATATAATTAGGTAGTACTTCATCTGAACATTTGGTGTTTTATTGGAAAGCAAATTCAATATGAATCAATAATTTGAAGTAGCAGGCAAAAAGGCTAATGCTATCTTAGATTTTATTAAAAGTGACACAATGTTCAGCACTAGAGAAGTGGTAGTTCTGTTGTACTGTGTTTTAGTTAAACCACATCTGGAATGTCATGTTCAGTTTCAGTCAGGTTATAAATTTTAGGAAGAATATTGATAAATTGGAAAGCATCCAGAGGAGATCAATCAGAATAGAGAATAACCTTAAGTTATTTTTAAAAGTAAATTAAGAATGGGCAATTATCTTTAAAAAATTTATAGCTTTTTTTTTTTTTTAAACATTGTCTTTATTTTTGCGGGCTTTGAACTCTTTCTACTTAAATATTGGTTCAAGAATTTGAGGTAAAGACAGAAGACTAAAAGAGGGGAACATGATAACTGTTTTCAAGTATTTGAAGGGCTGTTTCATGGATTAGATTTCCACTTGGAACATTGGAACAATAGGTTGAAGTCAGAAAGAGGAAAATATAGGTTGATATAAGGAAAAACTTGCTAATAATTAGTCACCCAACAATGGAAAAGGCTATCTGTTGAAAGTCTTCAAGCAAAAATTCAATGACTTCTTGTTGGCTATGTTGTAAAAGAGATTCCTGTTCATAACTGGGATCAACTAGATAACTTTTGGGTTCTCTTTCTACTCAGAGACTCTGTGTTTAGCCAGTATCAGAGGATTCCTAATAAAAAAAGAATTACAATAGCTACATTTTATTTTATTGCTTTGTTTGCTGCCATATAATTCATGACTAACTACTCATTCTGACTTCTTCAATGGAAAATTTTTACAATCAGCATTATTTGTTTTAATTTATTATTTATATTTAACTATGAGACAGAACATCTTTATTTGAAATACATTATGAAATTATTTAGCTGCACATATTCCTAGAGTTTTAATCTTGCTGTAGTGTGTTAATCTTTTACTAAACAAACAAAAAAGAGCAACCTCCATGTTATAATAATTGCTTCTGGAAGGAGGTAATTATGCTTATGGTATTATTATTGTTTATAGGAAATGATGTTAATTGAGAGGGGAGCCACTAAGAGTTGAGCACGTCACTAGGTTCAATATTAATCATTGTTATATTTATAGACAGTTTTCAACTTATGATTGGATCATATTTCAGAAGTTCATGTGTCAGTTGTCTTTTAGGAACTTTATATAGAATCATAGAAATAGTTGTAAGTGGTGGTTAGTTTACCTGTCAGCTGAAAAAAACCCTATTGAAACTTGTGATATAGTAAATGTATATTTGTAATGAAAAATAGTTGAAAACAATGTTATTATAAATTTTGTAGTTCCTGGGTTTCAGAATTTTTTGGTTCTAGTTGATCCTGGCCCTGAAACTCATTCATAAAGAAGTATTATTGATTAGTTTCAAACCATGTTTGAATTAATTAATGGGGAGAGAGCACAAATGCACTAAGACCTTGAAGAAAGTTGGTGGTGAGGGAGAGTGGCAAGTGATGTTTACATTATTTTTTTAAAATATTGTTATGGTAATGGGGGTACTTCCCCCATTCTTTTGCCCCTTGTGCTATCACTGCATTGTTTCTATACCTCCTCAAATCCAAGGAAGAATACTTCAGAATGAATGTTATGAAGGGATCTTTTTAGCAAACATCACCAAACTTATCTGGACAAATACAACAGGCAGGTAATTTGCCTTCTAGACTGGGTGCATTAGCATCTATTAGTAACATATTAATATTGAACCTAGTATTCATATCCTTGCTGGACTGGGGTCAGTTTAATATCTACTGGCTCTTAAACCCACTGTACCCTTAAATCTAACAGGGTGAACCTGAAAAATAAATACAAATTTTGCTTTAAACAAGTACTTATCTGATGGAAACCATTAGAATAGAGATTGAGGGAATTCTTAGTTCAGTAGTTAACATGAACTACCATGACTCTATCCATATATCATGAGAATACTTTGTAGTTTAACAACCTACAAAGAGAACCTAAATGTTCTCAGTGCTAGATAATAAATATGTAATCCTTAACAATAATCAATCACATAGAAAGCAGTTTTTTTTTTCCCTGTAAAGAGGATAGCACTGTATTACCTCTTCCTGTTCAATTTTGGTGGCTGAAATATGTCAACTTTTATCAGTGAGGACAGGAAGAAAGAGAAAAAGAAAGTTATAAAGCCAGGCTTGCCCTACTTTACTGAGCTCTAGGTCAGAGCAGACACAAGTCAGCAAGTAGGACCAGGAAGAAGGTTAGGAGTTCTGGGACAGCAGGTTCTTACTTCCTGAACAGCCCATTGGCCATCAAACATATCAGAGCAGAATTGCCATTCTGTTCCTCCCTTAGTAACCGAAAGACAAGAGAGAGGATTAAGAACACAGTCTCCAGCTTCCAGTTTCTTTATATCAGCAAAACAGATGAGTAAAGGAAGGAGCAGAACTGCTAGACCAAATGCTCGACCAAACTCCTGCTTTCTTAGCTATTAGACAAAACAGACAAGACAGAAGTGGGAGCAAAATCAAGAGGCTCCTACTTCCTTTTATAGCACTCAATTAGCCAGTAAACATTCATATAAATGCCTACTGTGTGCCACCTACTGATGCTAAGTGCTGGGGATACAAAAAAAAAAAGCAAAAGACAATTCCTGATCTCAAGGAGCTTACAATCTCATGGGGTAGAAAACATCCAACTATGTACAAGTAAGCTATATACAGGGCAAAATGGAAATAATCAACAGAGGGAAGGCTTTGGACTTAAGAGGGAATATGAAAATTTTCCTGTAGAAGTTGAGGTTTAAGGAAAGAGTAGAGTCCTTAAAATGTAGAGAATATCAAGAAGAGGATAGTCAATAGTGTCAAAGGCTACATGCAGAGAGCTCAGGGAAGAAGACTGAGAAAAGGCCAATAGATCATTAGTGACTTTGGAAGTGCAGTTTCATTTGGTGAGGAGATCAGAAGCCAAACTGTAGAGAATTAAGAAGAGAGTGAGAGGAGAGTTAAGTATTGTAGATGGTCCTCTCAAGAAGTTTAACCACAAGAGACAAGGGAGATATGAGATGGCAGTTCCTGCTTAGGTATGAGTGTGACAGGAGGGAAGGTCAAGGACAGGAATTGCTTATTTCTCGTCATACTAGGTCCCATATTCAATCTGATGACACCTCTTAGAAGTGACACCTTAGAGAAGATAAAGTGCCTTTCCATACTAGTTACAATGTCCTGTGCATTGTCAAAAGCTCTGCTGGCAGAAATCACTTTGGAAGGAAGTCTCACCCTCATTATATGAACAGAGTTCCATCTCCTTCCTCAGCATCTGGAGTATTGAATCAAGAGAGGTCTGCCTATGTCTCTGATAGGAAGTTTCCCCTCCATCTGTGACCCATTGGGAAACATTTGTGAACTGGCCAGAAACTGATGTGGGGAGGGTTAAGCTCTTCTAAGTACCCTTATATCCATCCAGAAAACCAGAAGGAATTAGTTTTTAAATATAACATTGTAAAAGATGGTAATAGTGAAGCTATACTGTATAGCTTCTCCACTAACTTTTATGGTTCAATTGACCTGTTCCTTCATAGTGTCTTCACCTTTAATTTCTCCAAAGTGTAGTGCTTACTATAAGTTTCCTATCCCCTGAAGGAACTATCCTGTTCTTGAAATTTAGGGATTGAAACTAGTAGGATTTTGAAAACAATGCCCTATGGCTGGTAAGGATTTTCATTGCTCCTATTATCAGTAAAGGATCATTATCTTAGATGAAAATGAGACGGTTTCCTTTTTTCATCTATGCATGTAAGGATAATAATATTTTTGATGATGATGACAATAACTAACATTTATGTAGCTCTTTAAGATTTGCAATGTGCTTTATAAATATCTCATTTGACCCTCACAACAACCCTGGGAAGTAGATGTCATATTATCTACATTTTATAAATGAGGAAACTGAGGCACAGTTTAAATGATTTATCCAGACTCATTCAGCTACTAATTGTCTGAAGCCAGATTTGAACTTAGGTCTTCTGAAATCAATTCCATCTTTTAAGTTTCTTTGATTCATACATATTCAAACACTTGTCTACCAGCAGAGTTACCTGTGATCTGTGGTGCCACACTTTCCAGCTAACTCTTCCCTTTCTAGTTTTTTTCTTGTCCAAAATACTTGATTAGTGCATGATGTTCCTATGTTAATCTATGCTGTTTAATGGGAGGAGTTTCACTAAGGGAAGAATAGGGTTCCTGACAGAAGAGGCTGGAGGTAGCCAGTTTTTTAATGTTTTCGTTTTCTTTGTTCCTGTTTGGGCTTTAACAAAATAAATTGTAGCTTTTTGTACTTCTTAGCACTTTGAATCAAATATATTTCTTAATAGTATAAAAACGTATTATAAAAAATTCTTACAGTAACTTATTGCCTTCAAAGAAAGGCCATCATATAATTCTATAGTTCCATGACAGGACTACAAACGTCCTGCACAGAAATTATAATCTCTAACAACTCATAAAACCTGTCCCTTTAAATTCATAGGTCCATTTCTTTTCTTTTCTTTTCTCTCTCTTTTTTTTTTTTTAAGTATTTAGGGTTTTCCTGTTACAAAGTCCTACTTTTATGCTTCATCAAAGTAAGGAGGTGACTTTAGATTCTCAAAGGTTGTACAATTGAGTATAAACTTTGGTAGGTCCAATTGTTCTTGAAAGGCCTAGACCAACTCTGTCAAGGACCAATACGGTTAAGTCTGGAGAAGCACAATACCAGTAGTTTGTCTCTTTGTCTCGATGTGATGAATTCTTTGCCCTTACAATCCATGACAGGAAGAAACATGCACAGTAACCCTTGATACTTGGTAGACCCCTTTGAATTCTGCAGTGAATCAGGCAGCGTAATTGAAAAAGGAATAGAGATTGTTAAGAATCAAACAATTGCTAGATTGTTGTGAAACATTAATGGTTATAGAAATTGTGAGTTTTTTGTTCATGACCAATGAATTAACATACTGTTAGAAGAACTGACACATATAGCTATATATATACATGTACATCTATATATATATATACAGTAAACTCACAGTATAACTGA
Organism: Myrmecobius fasciatus; assembly: GCA_023553655.1. Classification (NCBI taxonomy): domain Eukaryota; kingdom Metazoa; phylum Chordata; class Mammalia; order Dasyuromorphia; family Myrmecobiidae; genus Myrmecobius; species Myrmecobius fasciatus. Next base: position 293,022 of record JAJPUD010002645.1, read on the forward strand.
GAACAAAAAGGAAATTGTAATCAGATGAAAATATTGCACATATATTATCTTTGGAGAAGGATTTGTTAAAGTTGGTTTCATTCTGCATTAAAAGGCAACCAGAAATGTAATTTTATGGGATACTCATGATTATGACAAAGTTAAGCCAAATGACAAGGAAGATATTTATTGCTTATTATTAAGATTCATTATAAACTGTGGGAGGTAGGGGTTTCTATGCAGAATTTCATGTCTTCTCTGAAGACAAGATTTTCCAAACCAAGTCAACATATATATTTATACATATATACACACATGTGTGTGTATATATGTGTGTGTATGTATGCTTAGTGAATTTGTGAATGTTAACATAAAAGAGTAAGGAATATGTTGAAAAATATGCTTCAGGTTTGAGAAAAAAGATCAACAATAATTTAGAAGCCTTAAATTTTTATGTTATGGATACTTTCTTCCAGAAGAAAATTTAAAGATGTCAGAAATGATAAGCAGTGAGCAACATTATGAGAAATGAATCTGATGATATCTTACCATACTGGGAATAACTGATTATTGATGTGGGAATAATACTGGAATCACATGTCTGTATGTTAGACAATTGGCTATTTAGAGGAGTGGCCAAAAATCAGCACTGAGTATAGAAGAAAGAAAATTGTCTGCAATGTTGTATTCTTCCATTTTAATAACTACCTTTAGTTGACCCATTAAAACAAAGTGATAAAAATTGGGGAAACAGGAAAAGGCAAAGATACTGATTTTGATTAAACTTTTATAACTAATTGGGAAAGAGGCATCAATGCAAAAAGTCCCTAAGGGATCTAGAAACTTCTTTTAATCAGCAAGCATTTTATCCTGTTATCTAGCAGAGAGAGGTGATAACCTTTGATTTAGAATGCACCTTCATTTGTGAAATATTACAGAAAAAAATGGTAGAAGATTATGACAAGATTTATCTTTTTCCAAAACAGCAATGGAAGTATAAACAAGGTTGACATGAAACTTATCTGAGGTTTATTATCTCAAGACCATTTATAGATGAAATTGGTAAAAAGAAAACAAATAAATTGTTTCAGTAATGATCTTTTTTGTTTACCAGTGACAGAAACCACCACGTTTCCACCCTGATGCCTTAGTTTCTAGTTTGCCATACAAAGTAGTAGTTACAGCATTGAAGATAAAATTGGAAAGAATGGACCAGACTAAACACACAATAAAAATACACTTTGGCAACAATACTTTTAGGGAGAGGAATTTATAAAAGGAATGGAAAAAAATTACAGGTTGTATTATTGTTACTCTGAAAAAGGTGATCAAGAGAATGACTAACACCTGCCCATATGCCACTTATCTTTATAAAATCTTTAACATGATCTACATACATATGCATAATGCTTATATGTATCTACACACATGTGTATAATGTAAACATAAGAAGGAAACAGGCAGCTTTCTTAAATGATTTTTTAGAGAAGACCATATATTTACAGTCATATCATTGACTTAAAGGCATAGAGAATACAATGTCCTGCTGTATTTGTTGTTGCTTCCTGAAATGCATTTAATTCATTAAAACAGAATGTAGTCTTTAAAGTTGTCTCCCAATAGATAATATCATCTGTATATGTAAGATGATAAAAGATTCCTTTAAAAATTAAAGAGCTAACCCTTTTCAGCAATCCAATGATTAATAATATCAATTGTATCAATTGGATTTCCAAAAGTCTTAGAATATATCCTGAATAAATTCTAAATGGTAAAGAGATTCCTTATAGATGATGAATTCTCCCACATGTTCCTGTTTGTGGATGATCCATATTAATTGTATCAGGGTCTCTAAATATTATAGGGTTCCCTCATTGAAATTCTTGAATATTCAAAAAAGGTAGACCTAATTCTTCACAGGAAAAACTAATTAGATTAAAAATGTCTATTTTTTAGGATATAACATAAAGTATGGTGGCCAGTCTATTAAGTCATACAAAAATTAGTATATCTAAGACAAGCACTACAGATAGATGATGATTTGGACCCATATTGGGTACATATTCAGATAGTTCTACTATAGCACCTATTTTGAAAATGCAGATTTGTTCCAATGTTATTTATGTATTTTTTGATGTTCAGTCATTTCAATTGTACCCAACTCTTTGTAACCCCATTTGGTTTTTTTGTTTTGTTTTGTTTTGTTTGTTTTTTGGCAAAGATATTAGTTTTCCATTTCCTTCTCCAGCTCATTTTACAGATGAGGAAACTGAGGCAAACAGGGTTAAGTAACTTGCTAAGAGTCACACAGCTAGTAAGTGTTTGAAGCCAGATTTGGATTTAGATGAGTCTGACTCCAGGTTCAACATTTTATCCACTACACTACCCAGCTGCCTTGGTTTATATATTAGGGAACAATTTGAACATAATTCAATTTTTGAGTTTGTTCATACATGATTTTGCTTATAAGAATGCAGCAAAGTGCACCCACCTAAATGGAACACATACAATATACATTTATATACAATCAATATGAATCAACTACCTCAGTTTACTGTATATGTTATGTTAAAAGGCTGTAATTTGCAATTCTTTCACATGTGTTCCAATATATTTATTATGGTATATATTCTGGTTCAGTAAAGTCTATATACACCTACCCTATCATGCACTATTTTCTCCTCACCCACACTTTCTCTTTCATGGCTGAGGCAGGGCAAGCAAGCCTTGTCTGGTGACTACCAGACCAATTAATGGGAAAAGGGTATAGGCCAAGCAGTAGCTCAAGGCCAGGGAAGTTTCCAATATTTATTGTAGTATTTACATATTTCTTGATCATTTAACATATATAAAACTGTGTTACTGTTTTTGTTAGGTTCTTTTTTTTAAAATGCCACGATGAAATTTGAGTCTTATTCTAACTCCATTTTCCTCATAAGCCTTATGATTTTTGTTGTATAGTTTTGTATAGTGGGATGATTTTTAGAAGAGCACATCTCATGTTATAGCAGAATTGAATGTGTACATATATATATAGAGAGAGCTTTATATATATATATAGTTTTATATATATACATATAGTTATCTGAAGAAACTATGGAAAAACCTAAGGATCACAAAAGACAAGACAGAATGTATGAGAATGAGTTGTTATTTGCATGAGTGAAGATGCATTGATGAGATCATAGATTATTTAAATATTAAAGATTTTTATTATTCCTTTTGGATTTTCAGATATTCCATCACTTTTTAAAAATTAAACTTTATTTTAAAACTTAAGCAATTATTTTCTTTTTTTCCACTTTCTTCCTTTTACCTAACTTTTTCGGGAGTTCTAAAGTATAAATAGGCCCTGACATCTGATGAGAAGAGTCTGGAGATTACTTTGTCATTTTTAAGTGTTATACTGTTACAGACATACTTTTTATCAAACCAATAAAACCCAAACCCAAACCCAACAATCTGATATGATGCTATGATGCTGACATGTACATAATTTTGTGATCTTAGTGAACAATCAGTATTTTTTTCTGTGATAATTTTTTTATTAGGGTCCAAGCCTATAATTTCATTCATGTGAGGAACTTCTAGTGTGGGAATTTGTTATGCCAGTGCACATGGGCAGTTGCCTGCAATTTATGTTCTTGAAGAGTTGTTTTGGACTTTGACAAATTAAGCTGCTTGCCTTTTGTCACACAGCTAATATGTGTCAGAAACAGGCTTAAATGTTTCTGACTCCCACTGTTCCACACTCTTTCACACTAATGGCATAGCTATTTATTCCTGAAATTTTATTTGTCTGCCTTGTTTTTCCTTCTTAGGAACTTCTAAGTGAACTTAGGAAGTTCTAAATGAACTTTTCTGCATTTTTCTATCTTCATTATCCAGGTATAATGAATACTTTTTTTTTTAAGTATCTCTTGAGTGTCATAATGGCATATTACTTTATTCTTTTCTTCTCAATTCTGTCATATATTGTCTGTTTTGTTTTCCAGTGGATAAAGGGGGGAGGAAATAAAGGCAGCAGCTCTTTTTTGCATAAGAGTAAAAAGGATTTCCATGGGTGTACTCTCACTTCTAGGCCATCTCCAAACAGGTAAGTTGCTTGTATATCTGAACAAACGATTAAAAAAAACCAAAACTTTTTTTAGCCAGACATAAGTATCCAAGTTAGTATTTTGATTTTGTATATTCTTTAATTTTAAAATCCTGAAACCTTATTCTTTTAATTCTTTAAAAATTTTTAATGTTGGATGAAATGTACCTGATATTTCTGTTATTTGGAAATACTTAGAATTTTTTATCAATTTTTTGTGTTATTTTGCTCTAAGAAAAGGGAAAAACCCACTTCTATTTCATCTAGAATATAGTTTGAATAATACTGTCTGTGAAACTTTTGACACTGAATAATGGTTATAAAATAACATGAATAAATTAAATTGCTATTATTATTGGGACTTGTAAATATTTTGAAGATTTAGCATTGTTACAGCACTAAATATGTATTTTAAAATAGAGACTATGGATCTGGTAAGTTTGTGTCTTTTTTGGTATAGTATATTTAAACAGTAACAAAAAAAGGAATCCAATCATCAGTCAATGAGTATAAATAGAAATCTTTTCTCCCTTTATACACATTTGCTGCTTGCCAGATGCATTTTCTTAGCTGAAAGAGATTATCATGTATTAAAAATATTAGTCAATCAGTAAACGTTGTTAAGTACCTTCTATGTGCCAGACACTGTGCTTAGTGTTGATCATATAAACAAAGGAGGTTACAATTTAGTGGGAGAAACAACAAGCAAAAAAATGTAAAAATAAGCTATATATAGAATAATTTGGAAATAAACAACAGAAGGAAGACACTAGAAATAAGGGGATTTGGGAAAGTTTTCTTGTAGAAAGAATTTTAGCTAGAACTTGAGGAAAGCAAGGATGCAGAAATGTGGAGGAAGAACATTTAAGAGCTGGGAGATGCCAGTGAAAATGCTATCAGAAGTTACATGTTATTTGAGGACCAGTTAGCAAGAGTTAATTGACTTTCTCCCAGATATAATCCAGATAATTGAAAGAACACTTAAAAGCCACATCCTAGAGAGAAAGTAGGCAGTTTATTCAAAAAGTTTCATGTTAGGAATAAATTGTTACCCATTTGCCTATTCCTAATATTTGGGAGAACTTATATGTCTTTCACAAATGGACATATTATCCTGTATTGAGTATCTCCTATTTGCAGTCAACATATTTTAATAATGTTTTACATTTTAATGGAATTTAATAATGATTTATAACATAAACTATTTCAAACTCTTATTTTCAGAGTTATAGAATTTCATAGTTGGAATGGACACCTTGAGATGTGATTATCCAAAATCTGCTTGAAAAACCTCCAATGACAGGGAACTTAGTACTTTCCAAAGCAAATCATTTCATTTTTGAACAACTCTAATATTAATTAAAAAAAATTTTTTTTGGAAGAGGGACAGATAGCTCTGAACCCTGGAATCAGAAAGACTCATCTTCTTCAGTTCAAATCCAGTCTCAGACATGTATTTAACTGTATGACCCTGGGCAAATCACTTAACTCTGCCTCAGTTTTCTCATCTGTACAGTGAGCAGGAGAAGGAAATGACATGCTACTCCAGTGGTTTTTTTGTCAAGTATTTTTGCCAAGAAATCCAAAATAGGGTCATAAAGAGTCAGACACAACTAAAAATGACTAAACAACAACCAGAACAACAAATTTTAAGAAGCATTCCCTTATAGCAAGCTGTAATCAGTCTCTCTATAACATCCATCTGTTGGTTTTAATATTTCCCTCTGAAGCCAAATAGATCAATGAATCAACAAGCATTTGTTAAACTGATAGTTTTGAGACTCTGTGTGCTGGAAATACAAGCACAAAGAAAAAAACAGTCTGTTTTTGCAAGTCTTTCCCTCATCCCTGCCCATTCCCTTTTCCTTTAATTAACCCTTTGAATAGTTGACTTAGTCTTCTCTTGGCCAAATATACCCCATTCTTTAATCTGACCTTTGTATGACAGTTTTGAGTCACTTACCATTCTGCTCCATTTCTCTGGTTGTATCGAAGCTTGCTAATATTCTTCCTAAAATGTGGTACCCACAACAGAAAAGTCTTGTAGATATAGCCTAATCAGACCTTCCTCGTTATAAACAATATGGTTCTGTTCATGCAGCCATGTTAGCTTCTTTAGATTATCGTGCTTTGGACTCAATGAGGTTGCAGGTCACCACAACCATCAGATATTCTTCTATATTAATTGTTGCCTAACCTTGTTTTCTTGATCATGTTCTTTTGTAGCTGATTTAAAACAGTTGAACACAATGATTTAAAGGCTATTTAAAATTTTTAAACTATGTCAAATTTATATCAATTACATATGAACCTGTGAGCATGCAAAACTTTTTAGTGACTTCATTATTTGCTAATAAATACGTATGATTGCTCAGAATTCTGGGGATTTTTAAAAAGAGACTTTTGTTAATAAGTCAAATAGCTTTTTGCTGAATAGCAACATGGGTCACAGAAATCAGGGTTTTGAAGATGGTCACTTTAAAATGGCATAGGAATATGTTGAAAGCTAATTAGCTCTGTCCTATCATAAGCAAACAGATTTAGAGATAGAAGGAACACTTAATCTAATGCTCCAATTCTCTCCTCCCTAGCCAGTTTTATAGATGAGAAAACTTGACCTAGAAAAGTTTTGTTTGCCAAATTTCTCTGATCCCATTCACTACTTTTCCCTCTGTACCATGCTATCTTTTTTTTTAAAGATTATTTTGTTTTTTATTTTCCCTCAATTACATGTAAAAACAATCAATATACCTTTTTAAAATTGAGTTCCAAATTCTCTCCCTCCTTCTCTCTCCCCTTCATTGAAAAGGCAATCAATTTTATATAGATTATAATACGGGCTGTTATTCAAAACATTTTCATATTAGTCATATTATAAAAGAAAATATAGATCAAAATAAAAACCCAAATAAAGTAATTGAAAAAAGTATGTTTCATTCTGTATTCAGACTATCAGTTCTTTTTCTGAGGATGGATATCACTTTTCATTTTAAGTTTTCTTGGATCATTCTATTCCTGAGAATAGCTAAGTTGTTCACAGCTGATTGTGTACAGTGTTTTCCTGGTTCTACTCATTTAATTTTGCATAAGTTCACGCAAGTCTTTCCAAGTTTTTCTGAGCATCTAATTGATTATTTCTTATAGCATAATATTATTCCATCAGCCATAAAACAAATTGTTTAGCCATTCCCCTGTTTATGGACATCCCCTCATTTTCCAATTCTTTGCCACTAGAAAAAAGTTACTATAAATATTTTTGTATATATAGGTTCTTTTCCTTTTTGTTGTTGTTGTTGTTGTTTTTGTTTCTTTTGGTATATAGACTTAATAGTGGTATTGCTATATGCATCGTTTTATAGGTCTCAGGGTGTAGTTTCAAATTGCTCTACATAATGTTTGAATAAGTTCACAACTCCAAGAGCATGTGTCTCAGTTTTCCATATCCCCTTCAACATTTGTCATTTTTCTTTTCTATCCTATTAGCTAATCTATTGGGTGTGAAGTAGCACCTCAAAATTATTTTAATTTACATCTCTGTAATCAATAGTGATTTGGAGCTATCATTTATCATTTGGAGAATTGCTCTTAATTTATAAATTTGATTTATTTCTCTATATATTTGAGAGATGAGACCTTAACAGAGAAACTTACTTCAAAATTTTTTTCACAATTATGATTGCTAACTGTATTTCCCTCTACCCTATTTCCCCCATTTATTGTATTCTCTCTCTTTTCACTCTGTCTCTTCTCAAAAGTGTTTTGCTTCTGACTAATACCTCCTGTAGTCCACCCTACCTTTTATAACCCTCACCTTCTCATTTTCTTTCCCTCTTACTTTCCTGTAGGCTGAGATAGATTTTTATACTTAATTGAATGTGTATATTATTTCCTCTTTAGCCAATTCTGTTGAAAGTAAGGTTCATTTGTTCCTCCTCACCTCCCTCCATCTTCCCTTTTACTAAATGCTCTTTCCTGTCTCTTTCATGTGAAATAATTTATCCCATTCTACCTCCCCCTTTCCCTTTCTTACAGTGCATTTCTCTCTATTTCTTAATTTTATTTTATTTATTTTATTTTTTATTAAAGCTTTTTAGTTGCATAACATATGTATGGGTAGTTTCTCAACATTGATCTTTACAAAGCTTTCCATTACAAATTATCCCCCAAGTCCTCTCCCCTCCCCTAGATGGCAGGAAGTCCGCTACATGTTAATTATATTAAAATACTTGACAAGTCGAATATATGTATACATATTTCCATACTTATCTTGCTGTGCAAGAACAATCGTATCTACATGACCAAAACATTTCTGAGAAAGGAAACCCATTGCAAGCAAACATCGATAGAGACCATGAAAATGTTATGTTGTGGTCCACCTTTCATATCCCTTTCCCTCAGTGTATATGGTTTTCTTCACTGAACAATTGGAACTGGTTTGAGACATTTCATTGTTGCAGAGAGCCATGTCCATCAGAATTGATCATCATATAATATTGTTGTGGCTGTGTATATTGATCTCCTGATTTTGCTTGTTTCACTCAGCATCAGTTCATGCAAGTCTCTCCAGGCCTCTCTGAAATCGTTCTGCTGGTCGTTTCTTACAGAACAATAATATTCCATAACATTCATATACCATAATTTATTCAGCCCCTCTCCAATTGATGGACATCCATTCAGTTTCTAGTTTCTAGCTACTACAAAAAGGGCTTCCACACACATTCTTGCACATGTGGGGCCCTTTCCCTCCTCTAAAATCTCTTTGGGATATAAGCCCAAGAGAAACACTGCTGGGTCAAAGGGTATGCACAGTTTGATAACTTTTTGAGCATAGCTCCAAATTGTTCTCCAGAATGGTTGGATCCGTTCACAGTTCCACCAACAATGTATTAGTGTCCCAGCCCTCCCACATCCCCTCCAACATTCATCGTTATCTTTTCCTGTCATTTTAGCCAATCTGACAGGTGTGTAGTGGTACATCAGAGTTGTCTTAATTTGCATTTCTTTGATCAATAGTGAGTTGGAGCACCTTTTCATATGACTAGAAATGGTTTTAATTTCATCATCTGAAAATTGTCTGTTCATATCCCTTGACCATTTATCTGTTGAAGAGTGGCTTGAATTCTTATAAACATGAGACAATTCTTTATATATTTTAGAAATGAGGCCTTTATCAGAACCATTAAATGTAAAGATGATTTCCCAATTTGATGCTTCCCTCCTAATCTTGTCTGCATTAGTTTTGTTTGTACAGAAACTTTTTAACTTAATATAATCAAAATTATCTATCTGGTGTTCAATTAAGAGTTCCAGATCTTCTTTGGACATAAATTTATTCCATCTCCACAGGTCTTTGTGTTCCTCTCCTATCTCCTATATTCCTCTAATTTGCTTACAATATTACTCTTTATATCTAGATCATGAACCCATTTAGATCTTATCTTGGTATGTGGTGTTAGGTGTGGGTCAAGCTCTAATTTCTTCCACATTAGTTCCCAATTTTCCCAGCAGTTTTTGCCGAATAGTGAGTACTTATCCCAAAAGCTGGGTCTTTGGGTTTATCAAACAGTAAATTGCTAAAGTTATTGCCTAGACTGCCTGATATCCTATTCTATGCCACTGGTTGACTGCTCTATTTCTCAGCCAGTACCAAATGGTTTTGATGACCGCTGCTTTATAATATAATTTTAGATCTGGTACAGCAAGGCCACCTTCATCTGCCTTTTTTTCCCATTAATTCCCTTGAAATTCTTGACCTTTTGTTCTTCCAAATGAACTTCCTACTATTTTTTCCAGATCTGTAAAATAATTTCTTGGGAGTTTGATTGGTATGGCACTAAATAAGTAAATTAATTTGGGTAGTATTGTATAGTATTATATTCGCTTGGCCTACCCATGAGCACTTAATGTTTTTCCAATTGACTAGGTCTTATTTTATTTGTGTGGAAAGTGTTTTGTAGTTTAGTTCATATAGTTTCTGACTTTTCCTTGGCAGATAGATTCCCAAATATTTTATACTATCATCCGTTATTTTGAATGGAATTTCTTTTTTCTATCTCTTGCTGAACTTTGTTGGTAATATATAAAAATGTTGATGATTTATGTGGATTTATTTTGAATCCTGTAATTTTGCTAAAGTTGTGAATTGTTTGTAGTAGTTTTTTAGTTGAATCTCTAGGGTTCTCTAAGTATACCATCATGTCATCTGCAAAGAGTGATAATTTGGTTTCTTCATTACCTGCTCTAATTCCTTTTATCTCTTTTTCTTCTCTTATTGCCAAAGCTAACATTTCTAATACAATATTAAATAGTAATGGTGACAGTGGGCAGCCTTGTTTCATTCCTGATCTTATTGGGAATGGTTCTAGTTTGTCTCCATTACATATGATGCTTGCTGATGGTTTTAAGTAAATGCTACTAATCATTTTAAGGAAAAGCCCATTTATTCTTGTACTCTCTAGTGTTTTTAATAGGGATGGGTGTTGGATTTTATCAAATGCTTTTTTTGCATCTATTGAGATAATTATATGGTTTTTGTTAGTTTGGCTATTAATATAATTGATTATGCTGATAGTTTTCCTAATATTGAACCAGCCCTGCATTCCTGTTATAAATCCTACTTAGTCATAGTGTAGTATCTTGCGGATGACTTTCTGTAATCTCATTGCTAATATCTTATTTAAAATTTTTGCATCGATGTTCATAAGGGAAATTGGTCTATAGTTTTCTTTCTCTATTTTCACCCTACCTGGTTTAGCTATCAGCACCATATCTGTATCATAGAAAGAATTTGGTAGTATACCTTCTGTCCCTATTTTTTCAAATAGTTTGTATAGTATTGGAATTAATTGTTCTTTGAATGTTTGATAGAATTCACATGTAAATCCATCTGGCCCTGGAAATTTTTTCTTAGGGAGTTGGTTAATAGCTTGTTTTATTTCTTTTTTTAATATGGGGTATTTAAATAATTTATTTCCTCTTCTGTTAACCTGGGCAATCTACATTTTTGTAGATATTCCTCCATTTCATTTAGATTATCAAATTTACTGGCATAAAGTTGGGCAAAGTTACTCCTAATTATTACTCTAATTTCCTCTTCATTGGAGGAAAATTCTCCCTTATCATTTTTGAGACTAACAATTTGATTTTCCTCTTTCCTTTTCTGATCAAATTAACTAAAGGCTTATCTATTTTGTTGATTTTTTCATAAAACCAACTCTTAGTTTTATTTATTAAATCAATAGTTTTCTTATTTTCAATTTTATTAATTTCTCCTTTTACTTTTAGAATTTCCAATTTGGTATTTAATTGAGGGTTTTTAATTTGTTCTTTTTCTAGTTTTTTTAATAATAAGCCCAATTCATTGATCTTTTCTTTCTCTATTTTATTCAAGTAAGCATCTAGAGATATAAA